>JAQZBX010054935.1:0-18530 GCA_029593785.1 Cabassous unicinctus | reverse complement strand
GTATCAGCATGCAGTTGGGCCCATGGGCATTTTGGGGGTGAGGTGAGGGACAGGAGAGCTTTTGGTGCAACCTTTAGCAAGCTGTGGGGACCAGACGATGAGGGGAGGGAAGAGAGAGGAGTGCCACAGCAGTTGAGAAGTCCTAAATGGCTTTTCATTAGACTTGCTGTGGGTTTAACACATGTACACATGTAAAAATTATTTTTTTAAATATAATTTTATTACAAAAGTTGTAAACTTACAAAACAATCGTGCACATGTGCAGAAATCCCATACAACGCCCCTCTATGAACACACCACACCATGGTGGACATTTGTTATAGATAATGAGATAATATCAGATTGTTACCATCAATCAGGGTCCATAGTGTACATTTGGCACACTTTTTCCATACTCCCCCATTATCAACACAGTACATCTTTGTCATAGATGCAATAATACTGTATTGCTATTAACCACAGTCCATAGGTCACTCCAGTTGTATTTTTCCCATTCTTCTCCACATTCCCACCACCCTGCAGTAGTGACGTACATCTGCTCTAGCTCACAAAGGACACTCTTGCATCTGTATCATCAACCACAATTCTCATCCACCTCTGGCTTACTGTGTTATTCAGTCCCTAGATTCGATTATCATCTAGCTTTGTGTCAATTGGTATTTACATCCCTAGATACCCTTTTCAGCCACATTCCCATTTATAAACCAGGTGTTACTCACTATAATGTGTTACCATCAGCTTTATACATTTCCACACTTTTACAGTAAACTTAATTAAAATTTCTACATACATTAAATATCAGTAGTCCATCTCAGTCCTCTTTTCTCCTTTAAGAATCCACCACATACCACAAGGTCTTGAAGATATTTTCCTACATTTTCTTCTAGAAGCTTTATGGTTCTTGCTTTCATGCTTAGGTTTTTTATTGATTTTGAGTTAATTTTTATATAAGGTGTGAGATAGGGGTCCTTTTTCCTTCTTTTGACTATGGATATTCAAGTTCTCTCAGCATCATTTGTGGAATGGACAGTTCTGCCCAAGCTGGATGGGTTTGACAGGTATGTCAAAAATCACTTAATCGTAAATGTGAGGGTCTGTTTCTGAACCATCAATTCAGTTCCGTTGATATGTGTGTCTGTCTTTATGCCAGTGCCATGCTGTTTTTACCACTGTAGCTAGGTAATATGATTTAAAGTCTGGAAGTGAGAGTCCTCCAGCTTTGCTTTCCCTTTTTAAGATGTTTCTGGCTATTCAGGACAACTTACCCTTCCAAATAAATTTGATAATCATGCTTTCCATTTATTTTTAAAATGCTGGTGTAATTTTTATGAGGATTGCATTGAATCTGTATATCAATTTGAGTAGAATTAACATCTTAATGATATTTAGTCTTTCAATCCATGAGCATGAAATGTTCTTCCAATTATTTAGGTCCTTTTTTATTTCTTTTAACAATGAGTTGTAGTTTTCTGAATATAAGTGTTTATATTGTTGGTTAAGTTTATTCCAAAATATTTGAGTTTTATCTGCCATATTTTATTTTCACCACTCTTTTGACAATTTTGGTTACTTTTACTGATCTAATTTTCATTTATAGACTCCCTACCAAGCTTCTCTCTCCTATCTTTTCTTTTGAGACTGTTGCACACCCTTTAGTATTTCCTGCAAAGCTGGTCTCTTCCTTATAAACTCTCTTGGTTTCTGTTTATCTGTGAATATTCTAAACTTGCCCTCATTTTTGAAAGACAATCTTGCTGGGTATGAGATTCTTGACTGGAATTTTTTCTCTTGCAGTATCTTAAAAATATCATACCACTGTCTTCTTGCCTCCATGGCTTCTGATGAGAAATCAGCACTTAATCTTATTGGGTATCCTTATATGTTATTCATTGCTTTTCTCTTGCTACTCACAGAATCCTCTCTTTGTCTTTGGCATTTGACATTCTGATTGGTATGTGCCTTGGAGTTGGTCTATTCAGATTTATTTGGATGGGAGTATGTTGTGCTTCTTGGACATGGATATCTATGTCCTTCAATAGGGTTGGGAAATTTTCTACCATTATTTCTTCAAATATTCCTTCTGCCCCTTTTCCCTTCTCTTCTCCTTCTGGGACACCCATGACATATAGGTTTGCATGTCTCTTGCTGTTGTTTAGTTCCCTGAGAACTTGTTCAATTTTTTCCATTCTTTACTTCATCTGTTCTTTTGTATGTTCACTTTCAGAGGCCATTTCTTCAAGCTCACCAATCCTTTCTTCTGCCTCCACAAATCTGCTATTATATGATTCCAGTGTATTTTAAGTCTTACTTATTGCACCTTTCATTCCCATAAGATCTGCTATTTCTCTATGTATGCTTTCAAATTCTTCTTTGTGCTCATCCAATGTTTTCTTAACATCCTTAATCTCTTTAGCCATCTCATTGAATTTATTAAGGAGATTTATTTGAACATCTATGATTAGTTGTCTCAACTCCTTTATGTCATCTGGATGCTTATCTTGTTCCTTTAACTGGGCCATATCTTCCTGTTTCTTGGTGTGGATTATAATTTTTTGTTACTGTCTTGACATCTGGCTTACTAGATGTATTTATTCTGGGTGCAGTTTCTCTTTTTAATTTAGGCCTTTCTTGCCCTTTCTCCCTTGCTGGTTGTGTAGTAGCAGCCAAGGATATAGTTGGTGCTGCAATTTGTGGATGCTCAAGCTGCCCTCATTGCCCCAGGGACCAATGAAGCTTCTCCCAACTTTCTCCTTTGCCAGGGGTAGGGCCAGAGCCACAGCTGTGTGTAATAATCCAAGTCATGCAGGCCTAGACTGTAGTTGCCCAGAGAGACTGATGAAGCTTCATGCCCCTTTCTCCCCTGCCTGGGGCAGGTTGGAGCTGCAGGTGTGGGCAGCAATTTACAATCTATGCCTGCATGTCCAAAATGACCACAGTTGCCCCAGTAGATTTCTGACTATTCAGTCTGTGCTTGCCAAATGTACCTTCAGTTACCCAGAGAGGATGGTGCAGGGCTTCCTTCCTGCTAGAGGTAGGACTGAAGCCAAGGCTAGGGCTGCAGTCCGATCTGGGTAAAAGAAACTGGTCTCTACCATCACAGTGATTTTCAGTCAGCCCGGCTTCCCCTCATGCTGGGGGTGGAGTCAAAATGGCAGCTACCGGCCTCCTTCTGACTTGGAAAGGCTCAAACTTTAGCTGTTCTTGGGGTTATACTTTAGCCAGCCAAATTTACTAATCAGTGGCTGAAATCGGTGGTCAACTGTCTCTTCCTCCCCTGTGTTTGGGAAATGGAGCTTCCAATTCCTGCCACAGAATAGCTCCTGGGATGGCTTGCGCTGCCAAAGTAGGATGATCACTGGCCTCCTCAGCATGGGCTGTAATTTCCCAGAGGCTGGCGCAGCTCCCCCTAGCTTCCTCCCTGCCCAAAGTGGGCCTGGGTCTTAGGCTAGAGTAGCAATCCAATCTAGATTGAAAAAAGCCGGTCCCTACCAGCACTGTGATTTTCAGTCAGCCCCGGTTTTCCTTGTGCCAGAAGTGGAGTTAAGATGGTGGCTACCAGCCTTTTTCTGACTTGGACAGTTTCAAATTTTAGCTGTTCTTAGGATTCTACTTTATCTCTCTGAATTTACTAATCAGTAGCTGAAGTTGGTGCCCAACCATCTCTTCCTCCCCCGTTTTTGGGAAGTAAAGCTTCCAATTACAGCTGCAGAACAGCTCCTGAGGCAGCTTGTGCCTCCAGTGGTGGATGGGCACTGGCCTCTGGGGCATGGAGGGTCTACTTAGGAATCCTCTCTGCAGATGGGCAGTCTCCTCCTTCCATTCTTTCAGGGATGTTGCAGGATGCTCTTCTGGTGTCCTGGAGCCCTCAAACAAGTGCTTTAGAAAGCTCTGGGTGATTACTAACTGCCCTGTAACATGAGCTGACTTTAGGAGCTCCTTATTCTGCTGCCTTCTTGCTGGTTGATTCACTCAATTGTTTTTGTTTTATCCAGAACAGGGAAAAAAGAATAGATTTTAACCTGACAGGATAAAAATATGAATATGCCAAGTAACATTGATACTGAACTTTGATAAATTTTTCCCTTTAGTGAGAGTATAGTCAGTAACATATATATGTTTTTTTTTCCCCAAAGTTTATTTTTATTATTTATTCCCTCCCCCTCGTTGTCTGGGCTTGCTCTCTGCTCTCTGTGTCCATTTGCTGTGTTTTTTCTGTGTCTGCTCGTCTTCTCTTTAGGGAAACGGAACTGAGGACATCCCATGTGATAGATGGGAACTCAATCACTTGAGCCATATCCACTTCCCCATTTTTAGGCTTTTTTGAACATGTAGAGGGAAGCCAGTCAATCAAAAGTATTTACTAAATACCTATAATTATTTGATAGACATTTATTTAGCACAAGTAATATGCTTACAGTGTTCTAATTATTGTGTTGAACACTGAAAAACAATGGAAAATGGTTAAACATTCAAAGTGGTTGGCCAGATTAAATAATAATTGAAATAACAAGGAATAATTTAAGACAGGGTGTAATTAAGTATTAATCTCCAAATGGGAGATCAATGAGGGTTAGAATTGGTCAGATAAAGCTTAGAGAAAGGGGTAGAACTTAAATAGTAGTTATAAAAATGACCTTAATGGTTAAGAGCTGTATAGACAGAGGAGTTGGGGAGAATATGCTGGGAAAGTGAAGGCAGTGGGAAGTAATGAGAATTTGTAAAAACAGTAGCAATAAAAACAAGAAGAAGGAGGAGGAGGAGGGGAAGAAGGAGGATTGCCTGTTATATTCTAGGAACAAGGCTGAACACGTTATAGAATCTATAATATTTGTGATCTGTTCTGAACACTTTCATCTTAAGTTTTCTGATCCACAGTCAGACACCTTCTTTCAGTATTTTTCACTAGTGGTGATATTGTGCTATACATAATCTTCTCGCAGTTTCTCTTTACCACGGTTTGTAAAAATGCCACACATTTATAAGAACAACAGACGAGAGAAAGGGTGAGCAAAACTGGGAAGGAGGAAACTTTCTTCTTGGCATTCTTCTAATTCTGTCTTTCATTCTTCATACTTTCCTGACATCAGGAGCTGAGTTTCCACTTGCAGCTCTGGGTCCCTTAAGGTAACCAGTGCTTCTCTCTTTAGAGAGGATTTCTTTGTTCCTGCCTTCTCTCCTCTTTTATTATAACTTGCCTCTCCTGCCTCCCATTCTTTCACATTTCTGCATGGTGGGGGAAAAAATCTTGCAGACAAATTTGATGGTTGGCAGAGTCCTAAATACTTCATGCCTTCTAAATTATGTATGCATTTTAAGAGGAACTTTGTTATTTAAACCCACATGAAAGGGTAAGATGGGAATATGAGGAACTACGATAAAGCCAATATTGCCTATACATACCTTGGGAGAAGTAGAAGGAGACATTTCATTGCCTCTCAAATCATCTAGGTAGGTACTTGTGCAATTTACCTTATCATAAAGCCAACTTGATTAGGCCATGGAAAGAGTTACCTCCACATTGTTAAAGATCAGTGGGCATCAATGGAAACTGAACTTAGGATTCAGACTCCCTTAGCACTCATTTTTTTAATGGCAAGTACAAAAGCAGCAAGGTGTCAGCTAAACCCTGTGTCAATCCACTGCACGAATAGCTAGAGAGAGAAACGGACACGATTATCACTTGAGTTAATCTCTTTCTCTTTTGGGATAGAATCTGAAGGTTGGAGTTGGAAATACAACATCGAGTCTTTACTAAATACCTATAATTATTCAATAGACATTTTATTCATGACCTTGGGCATGTAGCTGTGTTGGTTCAAGGGAGCATTATGACTCAAGTATCGGAACATAAAGGACAAACCTAAGACATACTCCACAGAAGGGCAAGCCAATTGATGTTAGCTTCCACTTCAGAAAGTTACTAAACTACATATTTTCTTATGAAAGGCATGCTTATCTCATGGATATAATATATCAACAGCTACGGAAACACCTTAAAAACATCTTAGAGTCAAGGAAAATAATCTTTGTACAAATGAATGATCTATAATTTTTAAAAAAAGACATTTTTTGAGAGCCCCAGGATAAATCTGCAAAGAGGTTTAAAGTCACTGTTTTTGTTTAGGCTTGGGAAAACTAAAGAAAAGTCTTCAGGGAATGAATGATCCATACTAAGGGTTACATACTGGGGGACACTGTGCTGAGCCCTGCACTTAATATACCTGATATCAAATAATATGGAGGTTTAATGATTGAGTAAAAGAATTTTACTGGTGTTTTGTAACATTTCCAGTTCCTTTCATCTTTTGCTTTTGCATCTTCTTGCCTTGCCAGATTCAGTTGCTGTCATTCCAGAACAGATATGGGAAGACTTAGTCTTTCACGGCAGCACCCGTTGAGGATCCTCACTGTATCTGTCCAGTAATACCATTTAAAAAGAAAGAGTGGGAAGAAATGGAAGAGAGGAGATTTTACTCCTCTGTAGCTATTGTTGCCTTTGGCAGGGTGCTACCAGGAAACCTAGATATGTACTACTTAATGCTTAAAGACTACAGTACACTCTACCAGTGAGCAGTTTAAACACAAAAGCTGGTGTGGATTCTACTTCTTTAGGAGGTGACTCATCTCAAATGATAAATATAGTGTGCCTCCCACACACAGAAACAGATGTGGCAGATATATCGACTATACATGCAGTACTTTGCAAAAGCTTTGGGGCTACAGAGACTGGTTCCTAAAATAATGCTTTACATTCCCAGGGCAATTTCTTCCAAGGTGCTCACAGCATTCAGGATGCGCACGAGAGGAGGACATATCATTCTAAGTAAGTGATGTAAGGCTCAGCTGATAGAAGTGTCCACCAAGTATGCAGCTAAATAGGACCAGAATAGGTTGTCGACAAGATCTGGAATCTTCTCTCCTGCAGAGTCATCCACCCAAGGTGGCTTCTCTCAAGCCCACCAACAATCTTCATCATCTATTAGGTGATTACGTGAGGCTCTTTCCATTCATCAAGTGAATGAAGACATTGGTAATGAATATCCACAAACTAAATTGCTTTCCCAGTTAGTTTAACCAAACCGTACAAAATCCCTGGAACATGAACAAAAGAAAAAATTTATATCCATTACCTTTTCCCCTTTATATTACATATTTTCATATTTATATTTAGACTCTTCAGTAGAGGAGAAATGCTTATCTGACTGCTTAAGCTTAATTATGCCTTTATGGTGTCTTTCCAGCAGCTGGCTTCTCCCCAAGATGCTCCACCTGCCACTCCATAGCAACTGCCTCTTCTAGTTGATTTGCTGCCACAGTTAAGACAAGCCTAGATACTCCTAAGCATCCAGGCTGTGACTTTTCATCCCACACTACAAATTGAAAGCTACTGTCCTCAGTGAACATATTCCATTCTCAGTAATCAGTGTATGTGATGTGGTAGGTTGAATTATGTACCCTAGAAAAAAAAACATGTTCTTAATTTTAAACCACTCCTGTTCATGTGGACCCATTGTAGATAGGACCTTTTGAAGACCCTATTTTTAATTAGGGCGTGGCCCATCTGAATGCAATTGGGCCTTAATCCTATTACTGGAAACTTTATGAAGACAAAACTATGTGGACGTGTATATCCATTGCGGACATGTATATCCATTGCGGGTGTTGTACCACACGGATGAGGAATGGTGGTGTGGGATATTGTTGGAGGTGTGGGTGGTGGGGAACATGGGAATCCCTGTAATTTCTGAATAATATTTAGGTAATCTAAGCACCTTTAAAATATATATATATATATAACAAATAACATTTATGTAAACAAATGCACATATATGCATATGTATTTATATATCATTTTACAAATATTGATATGTAGTGTGAAAATTTTGATTTTTACCCACAATAAAAAAAAAAAGAAAAATTGGATACAAAGAACAGTAAAAAAAAAAAAATCACAATTAAAATAAAAAAAATAAAAAATAAAAACTATGTGGGGGAGCAGAAGCTGGAAATCAATGGAACCCAGAAGCTAGAAGAGAAAGGACAGGGCATCGCCATGTGTATTGCCATGGCAGAAAAGCCAAGGACCCAAGGACAACTGACAGCCAGCCCCAGAATGCCACAATCTTCCGGGAGAAAGCATGACTTTGCTGTCCCCTTGATTGTGGACTTCTCCTACCCCAAAACCATGAGCCAATAAATTCCTGCTGTTTAAGCCAAGCCATTGCATGCTATTCATTTTAGCAGTTGGGAAACTAAGACACCTGAGAATATGAGGCTATTCAAAGCAGTTTTATTGAACAATGGGGAATTCAGAACAATGGTTTCTATTAGTTGAAGAGTATTGGAACTCTATTCCAGTCACCTCCACTCACCCACCCCCCATGTGGACTGAGAAACTTTCTGCGGTATTTTTCAAATAGTCTAGTCTAAAGGAAGATGGAAAAGGCATTTCGTAAATTTCCATTTCAAAAGTTGCCTGAAGACTTGCACAGTATTGTTCCTACTTAGCCGTACATCAATAGTTTTGATTTTTCAGAACCATTTTCTAGAGCAGTGATCTCCAAGCTGTTTTTATTATGATCCCAAGAGATGTATACTAATTTATTTAAAAATTATATATATGCATATTATATACAAAAACTAGAAATTTTTAAACTATGAGATAAAGATGAAATAAGTATGATAAATGTTTTTGTTTGTTTTTTAATTTATTGATGTATGTCACTCATACATAAACATGTATAAACAATAAGTGTATAGTAATAGTTGTGAATTTACAAAACAAAAATACATAACATCATACAAGGCTCTCATACCTCACCCTACCACCAATACCTTGCATTGTTGTGAAACATTTTTATCTAATGATTAAAGAGCATCCTCAAAATATTACTACTAACCAAAGTATCTTACATTTGGGGTATTTTTCGCCCAACCCACGCTATTATTTTTTTTTTAAATATAATTTTATTACAAAAGTTGTGAACTTACAAAACAATCATGCACATTTGCAGAATTCCCATACAACGCCCCTCTATGAACACACCACACCATGGTGGACATTTGTTATAGATTATGAGATAATATCATCAGACTATTATCATCAATCATGGTCCATAGTGTACATTCGGCACACTTTTTCCATACTGCCCCATTATCAACACAGTACATCTTTGTCATAGATGCAATAATACAGTATTGCTGTTAACCACAGTCCATAGGTCACTCCAGTTGTATTTTTCCCATGCTTCTCCACATTCCCACCACTCTGCAATAGTGATGTACATCTGCTCTAGCTCACAAAGGACACTCTTGCATCTGTACCATCAACCACAATTCTCATCCACCTCTGGGTTTACTGTGTTAGTCAGTACCTGGATTATTCTCTAGCTTTCTTTCAATTGACATTTACCTCCCTAGACTATCCTTTCCAGCCACATTCCCATTTATAAACCAGCTGTTACTCACTATACTATGTTACCATCAACTCTATACATAATTTCCACACTTTTACAATAAAGTTAACTAAAACTTCTACCTACATTAAGCATCAGTAGTCCATCTCAATACTTTTCTTATCTCCTTTAAGAATCCACCACCTACGACCAGGTCTTGACCATGTTTTCCTACATTTTCTTCTAGAAGCTTTATATTTTATATTTAGGTCTTCAATCCATTTTGAGTTAATTTTTTTAAATTTAATTTATTTTTTAAAATATATATTTTTTTATTTTTAAAAGATACTTAGATTACATAAAATGTTACATAAAAAAAAATAAGGGATTCCCATATGCCCCACTTTTCCCCACATTAACAACTACTTTCATTAGTGTGGTACATTCATTACAATTGATAAATAAATTTTGGAGCATTGCCACTAAGCATGGATTATAGTTTCCATTGTAGTTTACATTCTCTCTCACTCAATTCTGTAGGTTATGGCAGAATATATAATGGCTTGTATCTGTCATTGCAATGTCATTCAGGACAATTCCGAGTCCCGAAAATGCCCCCATATTACACCTCTTTTTCCCTTTCCCTGACTTCAGCACCTCCAGTGGCCACTGTCACCACATCAATGATATAATTTCTTCCATTGCTAGAATCCCAATAAGTCTATAGTAGAATACCAGTAAGTCCACTGTAGTCCATATTTTATTCCCCAATCTTGAAGATTCTGGGATGGTGATGCCCACTCCACCTCTAATTGAGAGGGGGTTTCAATCCCATATGGCTGATGGCTGGGACTCTCTTGCTTGCAGTTGTAGACTTTCTCGGTTCCTTGGTGTGGTGGTTGTCCATCCTCACCTCCTTGTTAGTTGTCCTGGGTGAGTCCAATGAACTGGAGAGTAGGTGTTGCTACCATTTTGAGTTAATTTTTGCTAAGGTGTCAGATAGGGGTCCTCTTTTTTTCTTTTGGCTATGGATATCCAGTTATCTCAGCACCATTTGTTGAATGGACTGTTCTGCCCAAGCTGGGTGCATTTGACATATCAAAAATCACTTGACCATAGATGTGAAGTTCTGTTTCTGAACCATCAGTTCAGTTCCATTGGTCTATATGTCTGTCTTTATGCCAGTACCTTGCTGTTTTTACCACTGTAGCTAGGTAATATGATTTGAAGTCTGAAAGTAAGAGTTCTCCAACTTCACTTTTCCTTTTAAAGATGTTTCTGGTTATTTAGGACCCCTTACCCTTCCAAATAAATTTGATAACTGTGTATTCCATTTATTTTAAAAATGCTCGTGCAATTTTTATTGGGATAGCATTGAATCTGTATATCAATTTGGGTAGAATTGACATCTTAATGATATTCAGTCTTCCAATCCATGAGCATGGAATGTTCTACTGATTATTTAGGTCTTTTTGATTAATTTTAACAATTCATAGTAGTTTTCTGAATACTTAACATTGTTGGTTAAATTTATTCTTAAATATTTGATTCTTTTAGTTGCTATTGTAAATGGAATTTTTTTTTTCTGACTTCCTCCTCAGAGCACACATTACTAGTGTCTTTTAAAGTCTATTTCATCTGTTATAAGAATAGCTACTCTGGCTTTTGTTTTGGTTACTGCACGCATGGAATATCTTTTTCCAGACTTTCACTTTCAATCTATTGGTATCCTTGGGTCTAAAGTGAGTCTCTTGTAGGCAGCATATAGGTGGCTCATATTTTCTTATCCATTCTGCCAGTCTGTGTCTTTTGATTGGGGAGTTTAATCCACTAACATTTTAATGTTATTACTGTTAAAGCAGTTTGTATTTCACCCCTTTTGACCTTTGGGTTTTATCTGTCATATTTTATTTTCACCACTCTTTTGACACTTTGAGTTACTTTTACTGATATAATCTTCATTTCTAGACTCTCTTCCAAACCTCTCTCTCCTGTCTTTTCAGACTGTAGCACACTCTTTAGTATGTCCTGCAAAGCTGGTCTCTTGCTTACAAACTCTCTCAGTTTCTGTTTATCTGTGAATATTCTAAACTTGCCCTTATTGTTGAAAGACAATCTTGCTGGGTATAAGATTCTTAGCTGGAAGTTTTTCTCTTCCAGTATCTTAAATATATCATACCACTGTCTTCTTGCCTCCATGGCTTCTGATGAGAAATCAGCACTTAATCTTATTGGTATCCGTTATATGTTATGCATTGCTTTTCTCTTGCTGCTCTCAGAATTCTCTGTCTTTGGCATTTGACATTCTGATTAGTATGTTTTTAGAGTTGGTTTATTTGGATTTATTCTTATGATAATACATTGTGTTTCTTGGACACGAATATCTATGTCCTTCAATAAGGTTGGGAAATTTTCTACCATTATTTCTTCCATTATTCCTCCTGCCCTTTTCCCTTCTCTTCTCCTTCTGGGACACCCATGACACATATAGTTGCGTGTCTCTTGCTGTCATTTATTTCCCTGAGACTTTGTTCAATTTTTTCCATTCTTTTCTTCATCTGTTCTTTTGTATGTTTGCTTTTGGAGGCCATTTCTTCAAGCTTACCAATCCTTTCTTCTGTCTCCTCAAATCTCCTGTTATATGATTCCAGTGTATTTTTTATTTCATTTCTTGCATCTTTCATTCCCTTAAAGCTATATTTCTATGTCTGCTTTCAAATTCTTCTTTGTGCTCATCCAAAATCTTCTTAATATTCTTAATCTCCTTAGACATCTCATTGAATTTATTAAGGAGATTTGTTAGAACAACTATGATTAATGTCTCAACTCCTTTATGTCATCTGGAGGCTTATCTTGTTCCTTTGACTGGGCCATATCTTCCTGTTTCTTGGTATGGATTGTAATTTTTTGTTGATATCTTGACATCTGGCTTACTAGATGTATTTATTCTGGGTACAGTTTCTCTCTTTAATTTAGGGCTTTCTTGCCCTTTCTCCTTTGCTGGTTGTGTAGTAGGAGTCAAGTATGTAGTTAGTGCTGTAATCTGTGGTGACTCAAGCTGCCCGCATTGCCCCAGGGACCATGAAGCTTCTCCCACCTTTCTCCCTTGCCAGGGGTAGGGACAGAACCACAGTCATGTGTAATAATCCAAGTCATGCAGGCATAGATTGTAGTTGCCCAGAGACTCTGATGAAGCTTCATGGCCCTTCCTCCACTGCCTGGGGCAGGGATGGAGTTGCGGGTGTGGGCAGCAATAAATGCCCAGCAAGTTCAAAATGACTGCAGTTGCCCCAGTAGAATTCCGACTATTCAGACTGTGTCTGTGGAAAGTACCTGCAGTTACTGGGAGAGGCTGGTGCAGGTCCTGCTAGCTTCCTCCTTGCCAGAGGTGCGGCTGAAGCCTAGGGTGGGAAGAAGCCGGTCCCTACCGTCACTGTGATTTTCAATCAGCCTCTCTTCCTCTCACGCCAGGGGTGGAGTCAAAATGGTGGCTACCAACCTTTTTCTGACTTGGATAGACAGGTTCAAACTTAAGCTCTTCTTAGGGTTATACTTTAGCCAGCCGAATTTCCTAATCAGTAGCTGAAGTTGGTGGCCAACCGTCTCTTCCCTCCTTGTTTTTGGGAGATGGAGCTTCCAATTCCAGGCACAGAATAGCTCCCGAGGAAGCTTGTGCTGCCAGTGGAGCATGGGTACCGGCCTCCATGGCGTGGAGTGCTCTGCTTACAAATCTTCTCTGCAGATGGGCCATCTCCTCTTTCCATTCTTTCAAGGATGTTGCAGGATGCTTTTCTGGTCTCCTGGAACCCAGAAACAGGTGCTTTAGGTAGCTCTGGGTGATTACTAACTGTCCTGCAGCACGAGCTGACTCTTAAGAACTCCTTTCTCTGCCACCATCTTGCTGGTTGTAGTATGCTTAATGTTTTGATAAGCATGAAAGCTTCATACTTGTCTAATAAATCAAGGAAAATAGATTAGGGCAAGGTCAATTGTTAATTAAAGAAGACATAAATCTTTCTTTAAAATAGCTTTCTTGGTTATTTTATTTTTTGACCAACTTCTCAGACATTACTAGATTGTCTTTTTTTTTTTTTTTTTAAACCTAGCTTAAGAAGAGCTCTTATCTGGAGATCTACCAGTTAGGTGATTTTCTTGTAGTGCCTAAGTGCTTCCTCTATTAACATTATCTTCAATCTGTTTGCTTTGAAAAAATATATTAAAACCATTTAAATTTCTGTGAAGATTATTAGTTCAGTAAATACTGGATAATATGATCATTAAATCCATTAATCCCACACATATTAAACTCTAATACATAGCAATTATCTTGAGAGCAAATGCTCATTCAGTACCCCACCCAGCTCCCTCACACACACATTCATGTGCAGAAAAGGAGCATCTGACATGCATGTCATTCCATTTAACAAATTAGTCAAATTTCAACAGTAAGAGGGTAGAAAACCAAGCCACAGAGAGAAAGAAAATATTTATACTCTCTATATCAAACAAAAGACTGGTATAATTAATAATGAAAGGGGCCAGCAACTAAATAGAAAAATGGATAAAAGACTTGAACAAGAAGATATCTAAATGGTTATTAAACATTTGAAAAATTGATTAACATCATTAGTCACCAGAGAAGTCAAAATTTAAACCAAAATGCAGTACTACTGCACACACAAAAGAATTGTCATTTAAAAAAAAAAAAAAAAAAGACCATATCATTTGTTGGTAACGATGTGGAGCAATTTGAACTCTCATATAATGGAGAGTATATTTTGGGAGTATAATTTGGTACAACCATGTTGGAAAACTACTTAGCAGAATCTACTAAAGCCAGATATAAACATATAGTAAAAACCAGGAATTCCACTCCTAGGTATTCACCCAAGAAAATGTTGGTAGTCAACAATGTTCATAGCAATATTATTTGTGAGAGCCAAAAATCAGCAACAAACAAAACAACCCAAATAGTTATCAATAGTAGAATGGTTAAATAAATTTTGATACATTCATACTATGGAAAAGTATATATTAAAAATGAATAAACTAAAAATACATTTCACACAAAAAATAACTAAAAACAAAAAAATACATGTCACAATACAGATAAATCTCATAAACATAATTATAAGTAGAAAAAAGTGAGATACAAGGTTATGCACACAAAATATGATTCCATTTATTTAAAAATTTGGAAGCATGCAATACAGATTACCAGGGGCCAGGATGGGGGTCAGGGATGGAGAGCTAATGCTTAATTAGTAAAGGGTTTCTGTTTAGGGTGATGGAAAAGTTTTGGTATTGGTAACACACATTGTTAATGTAATTAACACCATTGAATTCTATATTTGAATGTAGTTAAAAGGGGAAATTTAAGGTTGTATATATGTTACTAGAAGAGGGTATTTTAAAAACCATAGGACTGTACAACACAAACAGTGAACCCTAATGTAAACTGTGGACTATAGTTAATAGTATAATTATAATAATATCATTTTGTCAGTTGTAACTAAAGTACCACTCTAATGCAATGTATTAATAATAGGGAAAACTGTGTGTATGGGGGGAAGGGGTAATATCCTCTTTCCTGTAGGATTTTTTTCTGTAAACCTACAACTTCTCTAACTAAAAAAAAATATTAAATTTTTCAAGAAAATGAGTAGATGATATTAGAAGCCAGTATAGTGATTTCCCCTGAGGGAGTGGTCATGGGGAGGAGACATAAGGAGGTCCTCTGTGGTGCTGATAATGCTTGCTTGTTTCTAGATGTGGGTGTTGATTCCATAAGTGTGTTCACTTATATGAAAATTAAGAAGCTGTATAACTTTGATTTGAATACTTTTCTCTATATATGTTACACTTACCAAATTTACACAAAAATGTAAAGCTTAATTCATTTCCTTAATTTTTACAATAAAAACAAAAATAACATGGATGAACCTGGAGGACATTCTGCTGAGCAAAGCAAGCCAGTCACAAAGGGCAAATACTGTCTGATTGCATTACTATGAACCAAACATTGTATAACATATTGTATGATTCAAAAATAAATTTTATATGTATGTAGTACATTTAATTGAGAAATGTATGTTTTTCTCTGGTGTATTTTCTCTTTCTTTTTAAATTATTGTTTATATTTTTAATTATTAAATGTACAAAATAAAGTTTAAAAAAAAAACACATGAAAAATAAATAAATAAATGACAGGTTTTTTTGCTTCCACATCCTACTGGATGATTCGATGCGCCATTGCAGTGGATGCACAACCTTTTGGAAAGCACTGGTTAAAGCGAGAGCATGGTAAGTAGGACAGGCTCCCTGCCAGTCAATAGTTCTAAAGAGTTTCAAAATTCTTGTCCGGAGGAAAAATTAATGCTGATCCAGGGAATTTGAAGACTGGTGTTGTCCTTTCCCTGGAGACCACAATTGTGTTGGTCAGTCTAGGAATTTTGGGTAAAGGATAGGCATAACAGTCTCATGTTCCCCTCCCAAACTTTCCCAATACTAGCTAATCATAAACTCTGATACTTTAATTAAATCTTTGCTTTGTTCTATTCAAGTAGGACCAATCCTCCTATCTTCTCTCCAGGGTACAAAATATGCATTGCATGTAAATCAATGTCTCTCTCTCTGCAGACCTCACATATTAATTGAAATTCCTTAAATGCCTCAGGTACACAAATGACTTTTGAATTCTCTGCTGCTGATTTAATCACTAAATAAAAAATGTTATATTATCCTGTGACATTTGGTGATGCATTCGTCAGCTAATCCATATTCAATATTTATTGAGTTTCTATTTTGCCCCAGCGTTCTGCTAAGACCTGACCATTTAATCATGAATAAGAAATTATAATCCCTAGTCTTGAAGGACTGTGAGTGTTCATGTTGTAGTTTTATGTGTTGTTTAATTTTATATGGTTTGTTATAAAAGCAGCAATATAACTTAGAAGACATCATTTATTAAGGACATGGATGAAAGTTTTTCTCTACTCTTTAGTCAAAATTGGTATTGAAGACCATTGTGCTACTGTCAGACCATCTAATTGGTTAAGTTTGTTTAATATCAGAAAAAAAGAAAATGTCTTAG
The DNA here is from genome assembly GCA_029593785.1 of Cabassous unicinctus. Lineage (NCBI taxonomy): Eukaryota > Metazoa > Chordata > Mammalia > Cingulata > Chlamyphoridae > Cabassous > Cabassous unicinctus. Next base: position 2,042 of record JAQZBX010054935.1, on the reverse strand, counting down.
AGGGTTTTAAATAATAAGGACTAAAGTCAACAAAGAGGTCCTTCTTATCCATTAACAAATATCTTTGTTTTCATTATTTTTTTTTGTTTTTAAAGAATATTTAGATTACATAAATGTTCTATAAAAAATATAAGGGATTCCTATATGCCCCACTCCCTCCCCCTCCCACACTTTCCCACATCAACAACATCCTTCATTAGTGTGGTACATTTGTTACAATTGATGAACACATATTGAAGCATTGCTATGAACCATGAATTAGTTTACATTATAGTTTACACTCTGTCCCACACAATTTTGTAGGTTATGACAAAATATACAATGGTCTGTATCTGTCACTGCTATATCATGCAGGACAAATCCAATGTCCTGAAAATGCCCCCATATTACACCTATTCTTCCCTCTCCCCCCGCTTAGAACCTCTGGTGGCCACTTTATATCAATATCAATGATAAGAGTTCTTCCATTGCTAGAATAATAACAGGTCTATAATAGAATAATATAATAAGTCTACTTTAGACCATTGTTCATTCCCCAGTCATGAGGATTTGGGGATGGTGATGCCAACTCTGTTTCCAATTGAGAGGGGGCTTAGATCCCATGGGGCAGATGGATGGGACTGTCTTGTTTGCAGTTGCAGACTCTTCTGTTCCTTGGGACGGTCGTTGTCCACCATCACCTCCTTGTTAGTTGTCCTGGGTGAGTCCAATGAACTGGAGAGGAGGTGTTGCAACTCTGCTGAGATTCAGGGCTTAACTGGCACATGGACAGACCAAAAATTTAAGTCTTTGGGACATATATTTATCAAGTATAGTGCTAATCATAGGTTCAAATAAAAGGGGCAGAAGAGCCATGTGTAAAGACCCTATAAATGAGTCTAACTCTGTTACACTGGGGAGCATAAATTCCAAAGTAAGGCCCATTGACAGGGTGCCAAATTCCTGAGCTGTCTGCCCTCCTTATAGATTCTGGATGTCTCTAGAGCCCTCAGAAGCACAGCTACTTGAGGCAGTGTTTGCTGTGGCAGTCAATGAGATCCTGCTGAGACCTGCAAGAGTGTAACTTCTGGAATGATCTCCCAACTCACTGTGAAATCTCTTAGCCATGAGTTTCACTTTTTGAAGAATAAGAGTCATAGTTACTTGCAATAATATTGAAGGCTCAACATATTGGTCTGTTTTCTTTTAATAGGCACTGCCTATGTCCTTGGAGGATTCTTGTCCCTCTGATTAAGAACATAGCAGGACTATCCAGGATAAAAGTTTGATATTTTCTTGTTTATTGTGTGGATCTCCAACCATTGATATAACTATGACAAGATGAATGCTTCCATATTCCATAGAAGCCTGCCTCAGGTGCACCCTGTCCCATATACCCCCACCCCACATCCAACACCCTACACCAGTAACCCTCCTCTGCCATATTTGCCAAAAGAATATTCCCAACATTATAGTTTTAATCACAGACCTGCAATCCCTAGAGTTCATCTGCTCCTTTCCTTGACCCTCCCCCCAGTTCCATGGATAGTCCAACCCAACCCCCCTATCCTACCCCCCTCACAGACCAGCACCGCCAAACCCAATCACATTAATGCACCACTTTTTAATGGTTTAAGTGTAACTAGAATAATTAAATTTCTTTTAAACACACACAAATTTGCATAACAGTAAAACCTGGGTGTAACACATTTTCATTTTTAATGAAATCAAAACATTTGTTCAAAAGATGAAGATAACACTCAATATGCTTTTCAGCTACAATTCTACTACTCATCAACAGTTTGTTATAATCTTGGTCTTTAAATGAATGTACTACTTACTAGCAAGCCTACTTGATCATCTCAATCACTCTACTTAACAAACCTATTTTTTCTAAGAACAAATTATAACTTAAACTATTTGCAAGTGAATTATAATACAAGTGTATTATAAAATTCTAACTATCAGTTATCCTGTTTTATATACCCAACCAGGCATCGTCTCTTTTAAAAATGAGTGAATTACAATTGAAACATAAAACCACACCTGTAGGTCGCAAGATC
>JAQZBX010054934.1:0-18540 GCA_029593785.1 Cabassous unicinctus | reverse complement strand
GGGGATAAATAAATAAAAATAAATCTTAAAAAAAAAAAAAAAAGTTCTGTGGAGTCCGTTAGTGTGGAAAACTTCATTCCCAACATCAAACCAAGTCAAATATTACTGAGTAGCAGGTTCTGATAAAACTATCTAACACAAAAAATACTGCTTTCTTTTCTCTGGTATTTTTTATGAAATTGTTTTTCAGATCTCTTTAGGTAATAAGTTATGAGGGATTATTTGGTAACCTCCCCAAGAGAGAACAAGCGATTGACGTAGATTTTAAGCAATCCCATTATTTGGCAAAGCTTGCTGTGGCCCAGTCCAAGAGCTTGTGCATGTCAAAGAAAATGGTTTTCGGTCTTGCATTTCACACAGAGAGAATGGCACACTGGTAGGGCAGGGTAGAAGTGGGAGAGTGTAACGTGTGAAATTTCCGACGTACACAGCTCAGAGGTTTTAAAAGTGAGGCAGTGTGGTGAAGAGGATGAGCTCTTGAATCAAAGTCACCCTGATCTGGGCTCTGGCTCTGCATTTACCAGTTGTATAATCTTGGCAAGTTACTCTACTCTGCAAGCTTTAGTCTCCCTGTTTGTAAATGGATTGTAAATGCTGGCAATAATAGAGCTCGCTCTCCTACCCATGTCCCAGAGACTAGCAAACCCCGGCAGCTCTGCCTTCCAAATAGATCTGCAATCTCATTGCTTCCCACCCCTCACTGCTGCCATGGTGGCCCCAGTCACCATCACATTTCACCTGTGTGTTGCATTGGTCTCCTAACTGGTACCCCCACCCCCAGCCATACAGCAGCCAAAGTGAGTCTTTAAAAAGACTTAAAAACTCTCCCATAGCTACCAGCTCATTCAGAATAAAAGCCAAAGCCTTGGCCCTAGTGTAGAAGGTCCTACTGGATTTGGCTCCCTGTTACTTCTCTGACCTCATCTTTGAATACTCTCTTCTTGATCCAGCCATCCAGACCACTTTGCTATGCCTAGAACAAAACAAGCCTGTTTCTGCCTCAGGGAATTATGCTTGTCTGGAATGTTCTGCTGCATCCATCCCCATGGGTAATGCCCTCATTTCCTGCCCAAATGTCCCCTAATCATTAAGGCTCTGATTCTGCTTTTTCCCCATAATTTGTATTTTTAAAAATAAAATATTATTGAAATATATCATTCATAAATGTATAGTAAATTTTGTGAATTTACAAAACAAACATGCTCCCATACATCTCCCCACTGCCAACACCTTGCATTGTTATGAAACATTTGTTTCAAATCCATAGTTTGTATTTCTCACTATTCTACATACTATGTCTTTCTTTTGCCTTTCTCCAACACTGGAATGTAAGCTTCTTGAGGGCAGGTCTTCATCTATGTTGCTTATTTCTGTATACCCAGTACCTGGAGGGGTGCCTGGTAGCATGTCATATTTGTCTGATTAATGTTTGATAAGTAAATGAATAGAATTGATTTCAAAGGGTTGTTTTAAAAAACTGAAATACTTGATCCAGTGCCTTAGACATGGTAAGAATGCGATAAATGTTAGCTATTATCTTTACTGCAGATTTCTTGTAATAAGAAATTCACTTAGTGCAAAATGGGAATTTAACTATAGGGAATTGGCAGAGCCAACTGGAGGGGAGAAAATCATCCAAACCACTTTGTTGGGGCCTGCGTTATCTTCATAGTTCATCCCTTTAAATTATTTATTTGCCATTTTAATGGTAATACATAAGTGGTAGAAAGGAATAATAAAAATGAGCTCAGAAGACATAGTAAAGTAGTTAACAATGCAGGGATAAGTAAGTACTTTTAATTAGAGGTTGATAAAATTATAGGTAGATACCTTCTCTGACTGAGAGCCCAGGCTTGGGAGTTCACTGGAGAGAGGCTTTGAAGCGGTGGGTCCTGTGCCTGTGTCTAAGAAGCATAAGGGATGATTCTTATTTTTTGTATCAGTTATTTATTGCCGTGTAACTAACCACCCCAAAACTTAATAACTCACACAACAATGATTTAATATTTCTCACAATTCTGAATGTCAGCCAGGCAGTTCTTCTGCTCTTCCTGTTATTAGCTGGGGCCATTTGAGGTGCCTTCATCTGGGAGTTGGATGGGGCCAGAAGATCCAGAATGGTTGTTTTCTGAGGCCTATGTGGTCGTGGGACCTCTCTCCATGATGTCGCTCACCCTTTAGTAATCCAGCCTGAGCTGTTTTACTTGGTGGCTGGCTTCCAAGAGAGCAAAAATGGAAGTGGCAAGGCCTCTTAAGGTCTAGGCCCATACGTCACAGGGTGTCAATCTGCTGTATTCTATAGGTCAAAGCAGGTCACAAGGAAGGGGGGAGAAAGGATCCTCCTCTGATGCACATGTGTGTACAGAGGTGGGAGGGATTGTTGGTGGCCATCTTTGCAGACAGTCTACCACTCTTTTTTTTTTTCTTATTTTATTTTATTTTTTGTTTTTTAACTACCATTCATCTTAACTTGCACCAAGTGATGGCTGGTGCCTTGGGCGCTCCATGAAACTAATTATAGGGAAGTTGAACTTCACAGCCCTAAAGTTCCAAGGCCAACAGTCTCAGCACCCAGCTCTGTGAGGGGCTGTTGTTCTCTCTCTTTAAAAAAAGGAAATGGTTTAATTGCTGATTAGAAATTGATCACTTGGGGGCTGGGGGCACTGTGGGTAAATTTTTTAAGAAACTTTTTAATTTCACATGCAGATATTAAGCGCCTCCTAAATAGCAGACACTGGCCATGCTCTTGAACATGTTTATGCCATTTAATTCTCACAGAAACCCCAATGGGGATTTCGATGATTAAAAATGGAAATTATGCGCCCCATTTTTGAATATAGGGTGTCATATTTTTCAGAGACACACAGCTAATAAGAGATGAGAGTCGACTGAGGCTTCCCTTACTCCACAAGGCATACATGCTCCACTACACCCTCCTTACGGCTCCCTTTCACTCGGGTAAAGAAAGTCACAAAAGAAGAATGGAGAGGAGGGAATATAAGGATACTTATTTTTAGTCTGTTTGGTTGAAACAAGCTATGAATCTGTTTAACATAAAAAGAAAGTAACTGGGAGCGGATGTGGCTCAAGCAATTGGGGACCTGCTTCCCACATGGGAGGTCCGTGGTTCAGTCCCTGGTGCCTCCTAGAAAAAGCAAGGAAAGGAACAAATAGCAGGCAGATGGGCAGAGGAGCCGGCTGGGGGGAGTTGATGAGGCTCGGTGCCGGCTTCCCACATACGAGGTCCCGGGTTCAATCCCTGGCCCCCGTACCTCAGAAACAAAACAAACAAAACAAACAAAACAAACAAAAAAACTGACATATAGATGGACTTGAAATTTTTTTGTGTGTGGTAAAAATATATATATAAGGGGGAAGCGGGTGTGGCTCAATCGATAGAGCTCCCGTTTACCATATGGGAGGCCCCGGGTTCACTTCTCGGGGCCTCCTTGTGAGAGCAGGCTGGCCCGCGTGGCGCTGTGGGCTGATGCAGCAAGACCTCACAGCAAGGGGAAGATAAGCAGACACAGAAGAAGCACACAGCAAATGGACACAGCAAACACAAGCAGCAAGGGGGGGATAAATAAATAAATAAATAAATCTTAAAAAAAAAATATATATATATAGATATATATATAGATATATATAACGTAAAACTTCCCATTTTAGATATTTTTAAGTGGCATTTAAATTCAGTGGCATTAATTACATCACCACCAGCTATTTCCAAAACCTTTTCAATAGTCCAGCCAGAGACTCTGTACCCATTAAGCACTCCAGTCCTCCCTCACCCCCCGTACTCTACCTTCTGTCTCCATGAATTTGCCTATTCTAGGTATTTCATATAAGCAGAATCATACACTAGGTGTCCTTTTGTGTCTGGCTTATTTCACTCAACATGATACCTTCAAGGTCGATCCATGTTGTCCCAAGCATCAGAGCTTCATTCCTTTCTATGGCTGAACACTCTTCTGTTGGGTGGCTAGACCACATTTTAGATACTTCCCAGAAGTTGCAAGTGACATTTCTGCTTATATTCGATTAGCCAGACATAGTCACAGACCATGTTTAGCTGACGGTCTGGGCAATGCTCAGCTAAAAACTGGGGGTCCTACGACTAAAGAGTAGAATGGATATTGGGGGACATCTAGCTATTTCTCATACAATAGGTGTGGCTGGAGAGCGATGTTTTCATCAATGTGTGAAATAAGAATAGAGGTTCAGGTTAAATTATTAACAATTACAGGTGTGCCGGAAAGACACCAAGTTTTTTTTTCCCCCTAGGTGCTTGTTTTCTCTAAGGGGAAGCTATGCCACTGTTGTGTTTGAAATATACTGTTGGATGTCATGTTGCTGGGTGTTTAAATTTAGCTATTTCAACAAAGAGCTCTATTTTTGCAAAAAAGGAAAAGTCTGCTTATCACCATCTCAGATAAACCACATCTATGGCAATAAACCGGCCTCTTCAGACTGCACTGGCAAATATGACACACTGCTACTAGCAAACGATAGTTGACCCCAATCCCCAAGTAGGAGGAAGCAAATAGTTATATTTAGTCCTGAATTTGTAAACCTAGACCTATGAAGTAAAAACTAATTTATAAAGATGGACCTCATGATCATCAATGTGTGCAAAGTAAGCAATATTTGAACAAAAACTAAGCTCCACAAGTGGCTTGTTGTGATGGTCAAGACAAAATGATTCATAGGTTAGTTAAATGTTTATTATGTTTATTGAATGAGTATTTGCTGAATGCCTCTCTATGTGCATCTTTTGCTGGTTTCTATGTATACCGGAGGCATTTAGGGGATAGACTAGAGGATACGGCACTTTTCCTCTTGCTGTGGATGAGAGGAGAGTTTAGCTGGACCTGAAACAAGAGTAGGAGTTGGATGAGGCAGAGGGAAGTGAAAGAGACACGATCCACACGGAGCCTTGGCATTGAAAACAAGCATTCCCGCCTGTGGTCCAGTGAGGAGGCAACCTGGCTGGAGTGGAAGACAGGAGAGGGAGCTGAGGTTGTGAGCAGGGCCTGTGAAGACCTCACAGGCTGGGATAAAGAGTTGGTACTTTTCCTATTAGCAATGAGAACCAATGGGATAGTTCAGAGCAGGTGAATGATGAGAAAAATGCAAGCATGAGGAATAAGCCTTAGGGATGGAACAGCCTCCTTCTCCCTTGGGAAGAGGACCCAGTGAAGGAGACCAAAGGGAAACACTCAGCTAGGAGAAACTCCAGGAGGGCACAGAAATCGAAGCGGGGGTGTCGGTTGTTACCAAATTGGGAGATATTTCAGAGACGTAAAGGTGAATGAGAAATGGGAAAAGGTCATTGGATGCGGTCAAAGGTGACTGCTGCCACTTGACAGCTCATGGGTTCAGGGGGCTCTGAGGTGTGAGCCAGGTTGCCTGAGGGTGCTGAGGAAACGCAACGGTGGATGGAGAGAACAGGAGCCAAAGGCAGGTTGAGAAGGAAGAAGGTGACGCAGCTCAGCGGGAGCTTCCCCCATGCCCAGACCCTGAGATGGGGAGAAGTGCATGTTTTAAGGCAGAGAGGCAGCCACTACAGAAAGGGCCCGAATAAAGCCGTGGGAAGGGTGGTGATGGAAGCGAAGGCCCTCAGGCATCAGGCATGTAAAGCACAAGAGGAGGGTTGGTTGTCCTTAGGAATGAGAGAATCTTTAGTCCTTCTGGGGCTTGTAGGCAACATGACAAGATAGCCTTGGGGCCAGAGGGAGAGGCTAAGCCGGCTGGGGCTAGAGCTGGAGGCAGGCTTAGAAGGTTTGGAGGAAGCTTTGGAACTCTCAGGGGAACATTTTAGGGTAGTTGGGACCTGAGTCGAAAGACTGCAAAGCTGCAGGCTGATTTCTGCTGAAATGTGACTCTTGGGTTGGGAGCAGAGCTGTGCGCATGCCTTTCCCTCGTCAGGGCTCTGCCGCCCCAGCAGGAGTGGAGATCAGCCGTGGTGCTGACCTTCATTGGTGATGGGCACGTGGGACTTGGCAAGGGCATTAGGGGGTTTCATCTGGGGGAGCAGGTGCAGTGTGGGAGGTTCCCACCTCCAGGATGGGCCTTCTCCCTTAGAAAGGATCTCATCATGCATATTTAATAATTGTTCTGTAAATGTCTCCTGGTGGCCATCTCACTTCCTAAGAGTTGACCATGGCATGAACCAGGTTCCCGTTGGCTGCTGGACTCTTCAATTCTATGGCACATTTTAAGTCCTAAATAAGGACCTTGAGGTGGGGGGTGGCAGGGAATAGGGAATCTGCAAAGGTGTGCCTGGCAATCTGTGTGTTTGGGGAGTAGCTAGCACCTCTTTTAATTCTTTAATTCCATTTCAGGCCTGGACCTGCAGGAACCCTGGGCAGTTAGTTCCACGTGGTCCAGGAGGCATCAGCTTTAGGCAAAGGCACAGCTCGTTGACGTGGGAGACGCCTTTGCAAAGCAGTGTGGCTGTCACTGCTTCTGCCTCCCACCAGGGAGAGGGGGTCCATGTGGCAGTGATGCGGCTGCGCTCCCTCCTGCTTCCGGGTGGCTTTAACCAGGGCAGAAAACAAAGGAAGGTGGGATCTCCAGGGACGCACAGGCACCCTGCCCTCACTTCTGCCCCTTTCTGCCCTTAAGCAGTTTTCTCTTAATGGGAGAGAATCAAACGGAATGCTTTTGTTTTTCAGGTGCTCATCAAATCGTTGCGGTGCTGTGCAGAGAAACTGGCTGCGGGCAGGTGAGGCAGAGTTCATGGCTGGCCAGGCCTGCGCAGGGGTCTCCCCAGATCCCCGCTTGATACAGTCTGGCCCGCTCCCCTGCCTCAGGTCACACTTTTAGGAGCAGTAGCTTTACTTTTTGTGCTTCTATGGAACAGAATGATTACTAAACGGAATGGGGGGGGGGTCGCTCATCTGAAAAGTGAGCTGCAAGGGTTCCAAGGAGCTCTTTGGAGAGAGGTACACCTGGGCTGGATGCTTTATCCCTGAGATCTGGAGTTTTGGCTTCTCACTAGAACCCAAGGCTGAGGGCTGGAGGGGATGCCATAGTCCCTAGAACGTGAGTCTTCATTTTACAAAATCCTGTTCAATCTATGGTATCTCCAGGAATCCAGAGTTGGTTGGTTTTGTGGCACTAGAGGATGGGGTGTTAGAAACCTGAGCCATTAGGTATGAAAACTGTCATCTCTTTTCTTAAACCTTGAGCTAGGTCCTCTGAGGACTCCAGGTGAGTCCCACAAGGGATGGCCTTGCGCACTCTTGGCAAGAGCTGTTTCCCCGGGACCCACAGTGGAGATAAATAGTCCCGTGAAAGATAAGACACAAGGTTAGGAGTTAGTTTGACCTGAGGTTTGGCCCCCATCTGCTGGGTGACCTTGAGCAGATCCCTTGACCTTGACCCGCTCACTCTTAGCTGGAATGTGGGCGTGACAATGCAGCCTGGCTGCCAGTGGGTGGAGCTCCCACCTGTGAAGGGCTGTGAGCCCCTTGCACCGAAAAGCATGATACACTATATTATATTATCAATATGGGCTGGTGTAATGGGCTCTTTAGACTCTGCTGGAGCCTCAAGACTTCATGCAGAGCTGCGCCTGGGTTCCAGAATCTGCGTATAAAGCACGCACCATAATTCCAGCTTGCCCACAAGCTGGGCTTTTGTGTCAGCAGACATTTAATTTGATTTATCTTGGTCTGGATTGGGCTGAATGAAGTCAACTAGCCAACAAATCCATGATTGTTTCTGATGAGAAGAGGAGGCTTAAAAGTAGTTCTCTAAACACTTAATTACCTTCAGTTGCAGGAAAACCAAAGTCCGGATTTAAATAGGGCATTTGCATATCTACACAGCCTTTCTTTCTGTTCACTTTCTCCCCAAACTCTCTGGAAGCTCCCACTGTACAGCTCATCGGATGTCAGTAGACATTTTTTTTTTTTTCTTTTCTTTGACTTTGGCCAGAAAAGGATGGTAATTAATAAATCCAAACTTGATTTTTGTTTGGTGTTCTGTTTAGTAACCTTCGGGCCGGTCCTTCTATGTTCATAAATTTTATCTGTCTCTTATATACACATTCTTTTTTTCAGGATCTGATACCTCACATGTCAACTGCTATTGTCAGTACTCAATCTTAACCCAGAAAATTATTAGTTTAAATAAACTTTGTTGCCCTGAGACCATTTCTCATCTGTATAAGAAAGGCTGTTTCTGGAACAGCCACTTGGGAGACTCCTCTTTTCCAGAGACTAGAATAATTCTTCCAGTCCTTTCTACAATCAGCTTTACCTGGACAGTGGAAAGCTCAGACTGATTCCAAAACCAACCTGTTGTCTGTCCTATTTCAAACAGCGATAGTCATTTTTCAGAGGAATGAGAGTCGCGGGGCACGGGTGGTCCTGGGCGTCTTTCCTGCCTTCCTGACTCTGAGGCTGTGCAGACCCCCACAAGCTCCCAGCGGTACCAACAGCAGTGCTACAGACTCCCCATTCTGACCACTGCCCTTTGGTCATGATCCCGGAAGGCCTCAAATGAGCGATGCAGCTGTGTTCCTGACAGTACGTTTTGGGTAATATGGAGGTGGCATGTTCTACTTCCTTGACATTTCTTCCCCTTCAAGCTCCTCCAAGCTTTTTCATTTATTTGGCTGCAAAACATCTGGAAAAAATGAGCCTGTCATCATGGGCTCCGTTTCTCTCTTCCCAGTCATCTGTCACTCCCTACACTTTGCCCCATCACTTATCTGAAACTGCTCATTGCCAATTCGGTGGCTTGGTTAGGGGTTCCTGACTTGGAGTCCATGAATTTGGATGTGGAAAAAGACTTTATTTTCTCTAACCTGTAATTGAAACATAGCATATCCTTCAATTATGAATGTAGGCAACAATCCACAATAGTGTTATTAGCATCCATAGACACTTTACCAGTATTTAATATCATGTTACAATTATTGAAGATATATTGAAATGTTATTTTAGTTTGCTAAAGGTTGCTGATGCAATATACCAGAAGTGGGCTGGCTTTTCTGAAAGAAATTTATTAGGGTAAAAGCTTACAGTTCTGAGGCTGTGAAAATGTCCAAATCAAGGCATCATCAGAGACTGTCTCCCCGAATTGCAACTGTGGGTGCACATGGCAGGGCAGAGTGGCCGTCCACTCGTCTCTTCCCCTTCCCTCCGAGCCTGTCTCTTTCAGCTTGGGCTGCTCCCCCGAGTCCAGTCTCTGGCCTCTCTCAGCCTCTAGGGGTGTCTCTGTCTTTCTGCAGCTGTAGGTGATCCTGACGTCCCCTCTCGTGTGGCAGGGTAAAATGGCAGCTCTCTTTCTCTGTGTGTGTCTGCGTGTTTCTCCCATTTATAAGGGTTCCAGCAAGAGGACCTAGACCCACCCTGGTCACACCTCACTGAAGTGCTCCAATCAAAGTCCCCCAACTGAATCTGATCCAATCAAAGGGTCTCACACCCACAGGAATGGATTAGCTCCAAGAACATGAACTTTTTTGGGATTCACAAGAGCTTCACATCGTCACAATTGTTTCCTTTCATCACTACTGAGAAATTACAATGGTTTATGGATCCACTGCTAGATCTTGCTATTTAATGTATGCATCAACATGCACATATATGGCTATATCATAATATTTTACTATTTTGATAACTGATTTTCAACTTAAGTGGTTTCATTTATTATCCTATCTATTTTATTTATAGATTAAACCATGTTATTTTGAGAATGGGTCCATAAGCTCCACTAGACTGCCAAAGGGGCCCATGGCAGAAAAAATGGCAAAGAACCCCAGTTTTAATCACTAGCTATTTGATTTCTCTAGAACAATTTTCTTTATACTAAAAGCTCTCTTTGCCTTTGCTCACACACCATCACTCCTCTCTCCCCCACCCCTTATTATCATTACTCTTTTTTTTTTTTTTTGGTTCTTTAGTTCTTCTAGTTGTTCTTTAGTTCATTTCTTATATTTAAGGTTTTCCCAGGGTATTCTATCCTCTTTCCTCCTTCCCTCTCTGCTCTCTCCCTCCCTTCCTCTCTCCCCCATTTCCTTTCTTCCTTTCTTCTTTCCTTTTGTCCTACTCATCTTCCCTCCCTCCTTCCACAAATACTTATTGAGTGCCTATTCTTAAGTAGCTGACAGACCTCGTGGGGCTAGAGAGGAGGCCATTGGTCATTAAAATACAGTTTGATGTGTGCTCCAGGATCCTTAGGCAGCACTCAGCCTTGGGGGCTGGAGAGGACCTCTCCTTGGAGGCAACCCTTTAGCTAAGTCCTGAGGATGAAGTAGCTTCGGTTAGGCTTGGCAGTGGGAACAAAGTGGTTGGCACCAAGGACTGGTTGGATGGCTAAGTTGAGGCTGGAGAGGTAAGGGGTGACCAGACTGTGTGGGGTATATTTCAAACCATGCTAAGAGTAGCTCCAAGGGATTCTAATAGAACTGTACTTTAGAGCAATTGCACTGGCTCAGAGTGAAGAATGGATAGGAGCGTGAAGCCTAGAGGTGGGGAAACAAGCCCCTCCCTGTGCCCCTCCCTGTGCTCATGCTTTCCCCTCTGTCTGAAGTGCTCTTTCACTTTCCCCCAATGTGCCTGGACAACTGTGCTCCATCTTGCAGGCAGTCACTCTCTTTAGCATTCCCTGACTTCCCAGCTATGTTCTAGGTGGACATATAGAGTATTTTTTTATACATCTACTTCTTACCTCTTCTTTGAGTTACTTGAGAACAAGCACAGGATCTTGCTCATCTTTATATGCCTAGTCCTTATTGCTGGGCCCGTGGGGGATTCTCTGAATTGAGCTGGACTAAAGGAAAGTGAAAGGAGGTTATAGAACTGGTTCATGGTCACATAGCAAAGGAAGCCTAAGAACCCCCCAGGGCTGTTCATAGAACCATTAACTCTCAGGCTGAGAAGGGCATTTAGCTGTCCTTTAGTCTTTTAAATGTAAGCACTTTCTTTTGGCATAGGAGAAATCTGTTGGACTAATACTTGCCCCTGCCAATCCCTTCCCCCTACTAGGGATGTTTCCAGAATTAGTGGATGTTTCCAGAATTCAGAGGTGTAATAAAAGGACTTGAATTTTGGCCTTTTAGTAAAATGGATCTTATAGTCTTCTTTTGTTTTTAGTAGAAAAGAAAGATTTCTGCCTCCAAGATGGCACAGTGGAGAATAACTAAGGAAAATGGGCTGAACTCAGCCGAGGAAATTGTAGGTTGAGAGAACATCAGAAAACCTGGCCCAGTGGCAAAATGTCTTTGTCCGTTACCCACTCTTCCTGGGGACAGGGGTGTTGAGGAAAGCAATGGCCACGTCATGGAGATTTCACGATGAGACTGGAAAAAGTCTTTGAGCTGCCCTGATAATTGGCAATGGATAGACCAGAAGGCTCCCCTCACAGTTCCTTCCTTAGATTTCAGGTTCTAGATGACTCAGAGGAACAAAAAGGCACAAGCTCTCTCTCTCTCTCTCTCTCTCTATATATATATATATATATATATATCTTTTTTTTTTTTTTCTTTCCCTGCAGGCACTCTTGTGCTTCCCATTTCCCCCCATGATCACAATGGAAAAAATGCTAATGGCTCAGGTCTATAGCTCTTTATGCAGGCGGCAGCCAGACACTGAACAACGCTGAGAGTTGAAAAGAACGTCATAAAGTTTGCAGAATGAGTTGCTCCCTAAACTTTCTGTGAACGCAGGTAAAGTGAGAAAGGGCTGCTAGCTGCCTTGCAGGGATGCTCCTATAATGAGCCCTTAGTTCTTGGTAGGGAGAATGCTGATGGGACACCAGAAGCAGTCTTCTTTCCTTTCTTTCAAAAAGCAGAGGCCAAAAATGGCAGATGCTGAGTTAACCAGTGAAAAGACAAAACAAAACAAAAGCTTCTTCTGAAGGCTCTAGAAACAAAGCAATCCGACATACTTCTGATGCCAAGTTAAGAGAATCCTGGGTTACATTTAACAAGTCCTTCAATAAGGTTTTCTCAAAATCTTAGCCAGATTTTGATAGGGAAGGTTCGCTTCGTTCTTGTCAGGGCTAATTGTTATTGGGAATTTCATGTGAGATGTTGAACTCTGTGGTTTAGAAAAATTGACGTAGTGAGAAAGGAATAAACATGGTACTACCTTGGAATCTGATTGGACACCACCACCCTCATTTCCTCTTCTGCATGGATTTTCCAGCAGTTCTGGCTTTTGATCATTGTAACTGTTGAAAATCCAGCTTTGCAAAGGCATGATGTCACTGAAAAGAATGTAACACTGTCTAATGGTGAAGCTGTGAACCAGCAGTAGTACATGAATTTTTAGATAGATGTTGAGCTAGTGATAGTCTGAGCTAGTAGTTCATGCACTGTCTGATGGATGTTGAATATGTGTATTTTCCTCAAATTTTAAATATCCTTTGAGTCTGATATGGCACCTTGGAGTGCCTCCATACACAGTTTAAAATTTATCACTAGAATGAGTAGTGCAGACGAGAAACATTGCAGAAAATTAAAGGACGAGAATGTCAGTGCAGGCCAAAGTCATCAATGGGTGTGGACACTCCAAAACCTGTCTGCATTTGCCAATTTTATAAATTAGGCTTCTGAAGGCAGCAACCTGTAGAACCATAAAATATTCAGGCCTAACGCAAGTGGAGAGAAGGTCTAAAGCTGTGCTTTAGCCGCTAGCCACATGTGCTTATTTCAGATTAAATTAATTGAAATTATGTAAAATTTTTTAAAAATTCCATTCCTCAGTCACACTGGCCACCTTTCAAGGGCTCAGTAGCCACAGCACAGACTAAGAATATTTCCCTCGGCACAGAAAGCTCTATTGATAGGCACTGCTCTAAAGCAGTGGCCAGCAAACTATACTTCCACGGGCCAAAGCCAGGGGCTGCCTGCTTTTGTATGGCCCGTGAGCTAAGAATGGTTTTCATGTTTTCAAATGGTTGAAAAGAATTTGTGGAAATACCGACAGATAGATTTTGCCTCTTGGCCCTAAAGCCTAAAATATTTACTCTCTGGCCTTTTACAGTTGTCCCTGGCCTAACTGCAGTTAAGGAAACTGAGGCCTGGAGACAGAAAGCAGCTTAGGGTGGCTCACGTAGCTTGAGGAAGGGCAGTGCAGCTGGGGGTGATGTCTGGCCGCTGCTTTCCTGTGTCCTGGCCTCTTTTCTTTTGGGGATCTCTGTCCATCAGGAGGCTAAAACAATGGGTTCCTTTAACTGCTTTGTGAACTTGTAAGGAAGTAACTCTTTGAACAGATCCTGATCACCAATTACTTATGAGCTGTCACAGAGAGGGCCAGGGGACCATTTGGGCCTTTGAATTTAGACATTAGTATTGTTTTTATTATGATTATTAATTATTATTTTTAGTATTGTTTTCAAATGAGGTTACAGACACAAATAAAATACCCGGATGGAGAAAAAGACAATTTTCATCGTATAATTTAAGATTTATGCTCCTCTATCCAACCACACTGCCTTGATGATTTATGAATTAATATTTTAAAATGTCCTCTAAATAACTTGTGACTAGTGCCAACCAGGTTGCATTATACTTGTGTGGTGAATGAGAAGTATTTATTTGTCAAATATAAACATTTAAAATATATTGCATTTTTAATAACCTTGTCAGTTGTGTCTTCATTTTTGCTTTTATTTTAAAAAATATACTAAAATTAAAAAAAAAAAAAAGGAAGGGGGTTGAACGAACTTGAAGACACATTGGCTGAAATGACGACGTTTTCAAAAGTTGAGTCTGGATTCTCTGCTAAGAGCTGGGTTACAGGGAGCAGGTAAAGAACAATCTGCTCATAGGACCCAAGACCTAGCTGAGAGAAGGAGCTTGTGAACCCCTCACTAAGGGTGCCGTTCCTGGGGCAGCTCACCAGGGCCTGGCTTTAGCATCTGGACCTGCGTTTGAGCAGGAGGTGGCTTCATGGCTGGTGTAGTAACACACTTGGAGACGGCCTCATCCACGGGGAGGGCTGGAAGCCTTTTCTCTGAATGCCAGAGATGCCTGACCTTCATCACCTTCATCATCATCAAGGCTGATCCCTCCCAGCCAATCTGCTGTAGTATCTCGTGGAAGTTGCTGCTTCTCTCTGTGCCCCAGCCCAGGTAGTGAGGTGAGGCTAACGGGGCTGACTTAATTCATAGGCATGCCAGGTGGAAGATGAGGTTGATCACGAAGATCCCTTTGATTGTGCCATCACCATTTAGGTTTGGGTTTTTTCTGGGCCCCAGAGATGAGTGGATGTGCAGATTAAGTGATGTGCAGGCTTAGTAAAATTGCTTGGCTCTTGGGGGAAGCCAGGGTCTTAAGATACATATCCGAAGGGATGGAGAGAGTAAGGCAACCTGTCGATTGATTGTTCAGGATTTCTTGTTCCAGAATTAAAACAGGTGGTGTCTGGTGATCTACACTGAATAGCTGAGCATAGGTTAAGTCTTAGATAATGTATTCTAAAAAAGTTTCTTTTCTTTTAAAAAGTGAAAGGTTCCTTGAGGTAATTGGGAGCACCACAGTTTCTTTCTGAGCTTTCTGGAACATATATGAGAAATGAAGCTCAAACCTTTCTCCCTATTTGGAAGTGTTCCTGGAGTCTGCTTCGTCATAACTTTAGCTAGTCAGTGTCATGGGCCCTTGGTGCTCTTGGTGGCATCTTCTGAGTTAACAGTAGGTTTTCCTCAAACATGGAAATGTTCTTATCTGGGAAATGCCACATGCTAAAAATCTTTGTTGGGGGGCGGGGTCGTGTGTGTATGAGTATGTGTTTGCCTAAACCCCATGCACATCTCAGACCAGCAGAGGT
Source organism: Cabassous unicinctus (assembly GCA_029593785.1). NCBI lineage: Eukaryota > Metazoa > Chordata > Mammalia > Cingulata > Chlamyphoridae > Cabassous > Cabassous unicinctus. Next base: position 3,754 of record JAQZBX010054934.1, on the reverse strand, counting down.
CAAGCTCACTAGGCAGACCTCCAGAGACCCGGAACTCAACGACACTACATGGGCCATTTCGTTTGTCACTGTGAAAGCACCGTGCACTTGTAAAGCTCAAAATCTCCCCTGCCCCAGCCTGCCTGACTTCCCCTGTTTTCTATCAGGTTTGCAGAACTACCGTGTCAGAGGCTGAATTCTGTCCTCCGCAAAAGGCATGTTGAAGTCTTAACCCCAGTAACTCAGAAGGAGACCTTATTTGGAGATAGTGTCATTGCAGATGGAATTAGTTAAGATGAGGCCAAACTGAATTATGGTAGACCCTGATCCAGTATGACTGCATGGAAATGTGGCCACTCAGACTGACAGGCACACAGAGGAGAATGCCAGGTGATGATGGAGTCAGAGATTCAAACGCTGCCGCGGCAAGCCAAGAAATGCCTAGGACTGCTGGCAAAGCATCAGAAGCTAGGGACAGCCAGGGCAGGATTCGCTCCTCTAGGTTTCAGGGAGAACATGGCTCTGCCGACACCTTGATCTTGGACCTCCAGAACTGAAAGACAATTAATTTCTGTTGTTTCAGGCCACCTCGTTTGGCACTGTTGTAAAACCCCTAGGAAACTAAGACACACCCATGACCCCAGTCAGAAAACTGGAAGTTATTTTACACTCTCTCTCTCTCATCGTCCACATCCTACATCTTGCCTGAGGAAAGCCGACCTCCCCAGTGTCCCCATAGTCAATGCAGCCCCTCTAACCCACTGCCAGGGCCATACTTAGTTCTGGCCTGCCCATTCTTCTACTTGCCCATTTCTAAAGTTTAGGGACACGTCTTCCCGGGCCTCTCTCTCTTTCCATCAAAGTGCTTCAATCTAGTCTCTCTCCAATGGCTTGTTGTCACCTTCGGGAAAAGGTCCCGTGCATGGTAGCCAAAGCGCTGCAGGTTGGCTTCTAGGCGTCAGCCCAGCCTTCCTCTTCTTAGCTCCCCACGTGTCGGGCAGTCTCTGGAGTTCCTTGAATGCATTACACTTTCGGAGCTCTTTGACTTTGCCTAAACCGTCCCTTCTGCCCAGAAGGCCCTTCTCCAGCTGTTCTGATTGGGAAATTGCCACTTGGCCTTTTTTGTTTTTCTTTTCTATCTGGTTGCATCATTGTCTTTTTGGTGCACCTCTCCATGTCGCACGGGGGGCGGGTCACCCTTTTTCTTTTTTTAGCAGGAGGTTCCGGGGTTTGAACTGGGTCCTTCATATGGTAAAAGGGAGCTCAATTGCTTGAGCCACAGCTGCTTCCCCCCACTTGGTCTTTAAGACTCAGCTCCTGGGTTTCCCCTTTCTCCCTATGGATGGTGAATGAAATATTTAACAACTGGTGCTGCTTGGGCTCTGAGCGGTGAGAACAGATGCTGTGGTGGATTTCTGCATGGCTTGCCCGTACGTGCCATGCAACTGCCGCCCGCCCCTCCCCTCCCCCCGCAGAGTCGATCACTCCCTCCTTTGTGCCATCCCCTGTGCAGATGGAAGTATCCACGATTCACCCTGCATTCATTCAACAAACGTTCAATGATTGCCTACTCTGTTTAGGCCCTGCCTGGGTGATGGGAAGATGGGAATGAATAAGGCAGCATTTCTGCCCCTGAGGAGCTTGTAGCTCAGTCACCCAGCATTTCTTTCCTATTGTGACTTCCTCTCCCATGACGTTGAGCTCCGTGGGGGTCAGGGTGGAGTGGGGCCCAGCTCTTTCCTCTCGGCATCCTTGGCACCTGCTCTTGCCTGGCAGGTAGCAAGCTCAGTCAATATTTGTTGAATGAATGCACCTGATTGGGATTCTGAGCACCTGGGCCCACAGTTCTGGATGTCAAGGTGTTAAAAAGGGTTCTGAGGATTGACTGGTGCTGGGGAGAAGGGCATCCGGCAAGAGCTGTTAGGTAACGTTTATTTATAGAGGCATAAGTCAGAGAAGCAGTTCAGCACCTTCTCTGTTCCTTCTACCTCAGCTTTCCCCCCTTCTTCCACTTCTTCTTTTTTTGAATGGAATAATGTCACCCACTCACTGGTTTTATTTAGCTCCTACTGAAGCAGAACGCAACAGACAGTGTGCCTATTAATTAGAAACCCAGAATGTGAGCAGGTTTTGAAAAACTCTTACCAATGAGCTTGCACTATGGAATTTAAACAATTTTTTTTCTTTTCCTGAACCTAGAACTGTGCTTACCAGATAAAATGGCTCCAAAAAAAGAAAAACCAAAACCAAAACCAAGCAATTGCCAAGAATGTTTGAAGGTTGTTGGTTTGGGCTGAAGAAGACACAAGTGCCCCCCACCCCTTGCATTCCATTCCATTCCCTTTCTGCCCTCAAATGATGGGTGCCAGCTAGGGGGCTGGAGAGAGCTCAGCCTGGGTACCTCAGGGCCTGAAAACGCTCTTCTCCTCTGGCTGGTCAAGAGGAGACCATCTCACTGCTTTCTCAGGGCTGCTGGGGACAACTCTGGCCTCTGCGTTTTCAGCAGCTCATCCCCTGCCCATCGCCAGAGCTTCCACGTGGCCGCAAACCCTGTGACTCCCACGAGGGTAGGTGGCAGTGTGTGGCTCGTGCGTGGTCTCCTCCCTGTCATGCCTTCTTCCAGGTTCTGGAATTATCTGCCGTGCCCACCAATGCTGGGGCTGGCCCCAGAGCGAGGCTTTCCGGGCATGGTACCAAGGGGCTCCCCATCCAGAGGCAGAGCAAAGCCAGCCACAAACCGCAATCTGTCCCGTGTGCGGTGTGACCCGGCAGGGACGTGGAGGGCCCATGGGGTGGGGGGCTGCTTCCAAGACCGCACTCAGGCTCCAGCGAATGAGGCTGCTAGGACGGGTGCCCTCGCTGTTTCCCGGGCTGAGAGTGGGCAGAGCCGTTCGGGGCGTCTGGGGGAACCGGGGGCATACACTGAGCTATGGGAGTCCATGTGGCGAGCACGTGCTCTGCAGCGTTTGCGGCCCCGGGCAGGCAATGTGCTTTGAGTTTGGACTCCCTTTCTTTTTCAGAATCATGCAAAATACTTAAGGATGCCTGCAACACACCGTGCAGGGATCCGATCGCCTTTGATGTGCAGGGTCTTTTTGGAGCTTCCAAAAAAATAGTTCAAAAGTTTGCTTTGGACACCACACCTCCAGCACATGGAAAAGACAAAGGCCTAGCTCCCCAGGCAGCCAGCTGGAGAGAATATATGGTGCCGGCTCTTCTTTTCTCTGCTTTGGCTTGAGCTGCGCACGGATTTCGAGACTTTACACTGTCCTGGTGGCGAAAAGAGGGATTGAGCAAAGGAAGATAAACGGCTCTGAGCTTTTCCAGTTTCCAGGGAAAGATGGGTGGCCCGTGCTCCTTAGTCCTGCTGAAACTGCGTGGTAAGAGCAAGGCTGACGATTTGCCTGCCATGGCAGGTCGCAGTTTGCAGGTATCTGAGGGAAACACGTTCCCCGGCTGAAAAACAGCCATCTGGCCGCCCTGTGTGAGTCAAATCGCAATTCTGCCCGGGTTTGTGTTATGGTTGCAGGAAGCAGGGGTGTCCGCCCTCATCTCCTCTTCTCTGTGGTGTGTGAGAGGTACCAGTTTGGCCAGCATGAAGGGGCTGGGGGGTTCAGTTCTGGGGGTGGGGGCAGCATTGGAGGCACATGAAAAGGAAGGCTGGATGTATCAAGTTGGAGACCACTGAGGAAATCATTCATCATGCCTCACTGTTCTGTTACTTTTCCTTTCTGTGCTCCCCAGGCATAGGAAATGTATTCCCAGCACTGCTCTC
>JAQZBX010054933.1:0-18540 GCA_029593785.1 Cabassous unicinctus | reverse complement strand
ATGTTCCCCACTTCCCACACCTCCCATAACATCCCACATAAACATCTTTCATTAGTGTGGCACATCACCTGCAATGGATATACACATCCTGGGGCTTTGCCACTAAGCATGGACCATAGTTCACATTATAGACCACACTCTCTCCCACACAGTTCTGCATGTTATATGCTAATGTAAAATGGCTTATATCTGTCATTATAATGTCACTCAGGATCATTCCCAAGTCCTGAAAAAACACCTGTATTACCACCGCTTTTCCCTTCCCTGCCCCAAAAGTGTCCAGTGGCCACTGGCTCACCCTCACTGTTGTAATTTCTTCCATTGCTTGAATCACATTATGTCTACAACAGAATACCATTAAGTCCACTCTAGTCCATACCTCTTCCCCCAGTCCTGAGGAGTTTAGGGTGGTGATGTCCATTCCACCTCCAAGTGAGAGGGGGCTTATATCCCATGGATACGGTGGATGGGATTATCCTGCCTGCAGCTGCAGGCTCTCTCCATTCTCTGGGATGGCTGTTGTCCATCATCGTCTCCTCACCAGGTGACTTGGGTGAGTCCATTGAGCTATAGAGTAGGAGTTGCAACTCCACCAAGATTCCAGGCACAGCTGGCACATGGACAGGCCAGAGGCTCCAGTCTCTGGAAGTACACCTACAAACTCCTGCATCATATATAGGTTTGAATAGAAGGGACTGATGGACCATGTGCAGGGAGGACTTATTTGAGTCCAACTCTGTCACTCTCAGGAGCACAGATTTCAAAGTATAGCCCACTGATAAGGCATAAATCTCTGGAGCTATCCCCCCTTATATAGGACCTGGGTGTCTCCAGAGCCCTCAGGAGCCCCTCTGTGTGGGATGATATCCACTTTAGTGTTCTATGAGATCCTACTGAGGTGTGCATAAGTGTTACCTGTGGGATGACCTCCCAACTCTCATTGAAGTCTCTTAGCCACATGAACTCATTTGTCTTTACCCTTTCCCCCTTTTATTCAAGGTCTTTTTCCAGTCGTATTGCCAGTTGGCACTTGGTATTAATCCCTCGTTGCCAGGGAGGCTTACCCCTGGGAGTCATGTCCCACGCTGGGGGGAAGATAATGCATTCATATGCTGAGTTTGGCTTAGATAGAGGACACATTTGAGCAACAAGGAGGCCTCAGGTGGCAACCCTTAGGTACCCCATAACAGTAGGCTAAGTTTCAATTACAAGAGCAAAGACTCATAAGGCTAGTCATCAATAACAAAAACCCATCAGTGGACCATCCTCCCTTGCCAGACACTGCCCCTGTACTCAGGGGACTGTTGCTACTACCTTGGAGAATGTGGCAGAGCTCTCCAGGCTGGGAATTCAGTATTCCCCCATTTATTGAGTGATTGTCTACCCACTGTGACCATGCCCCACCCCTTGATCATTTGAACAATTTTATATATCTTTCATGTCTATTCAGGTGAACTTCCTCCCATGAAACCCCTATCCCAGACACCCCCCACCAATAATCCTCTCCTGCCCTCTCTGTAACCCTTCTGTGATCCAAACTTTCCTTGAAGATGAAGCCCATGTAATAGCCAAATACAATTAACAGGAAAATGAAATAATAAAGATAATTTTAAATATAAGAGATAAAATACATGGAAACTTAAAAAAAAAAAAAACCACTAGAAATAAAATAAAATTAAAGGATTGGGGTATTCAAAAAGTGGGAAAAACCAAAAAAAGTTAAAAAAAAATTTTTTTTAACATTTTTCCGTTTATCACTGCATTATTGGGTGTCCAGTCTTTACCGTGGCACCTGCCCCTCTCACTCCCCAATGTCTCCTGAATTTTCATTTAATTTTCAAAGAAGCTTTAGGTCACAGCAAAGTCACACACAGAATACTAGAGACTCCCATATGCCCAACCTCCTTCCCCTTTCCTCACCCCATATTAAAACATTTTTTATGTGGATGGTAGCATTGTTATAACTGTTATATAAATAGTGAAGCTTAGCTACTAAACATTGTCAATGGTTTACAGTATAGTTTACAATTTAGATGTTACAGTTTAATAATTTTTGATGATATTTACCATGTCCTGTGTCCATCACTGTAAGGTAATGAAAAACATTTCCCCTGACCACTAAATACCCCGTTTGATCTTTTCTGTTCTTTCCTCCCCATCCCCCTGGGGCACATGACACCCCCGTCTTGACTCATTGGATGACAAGATTCATAGTTACATGCAACAAGAGGTCTTGACACGCTGATTACCATCTTCTATTAGGATCCACCCTTGCTCCTAAGAGACAGCCACCTTCTGTTTCTGGGTGAATTGGTCCTCCCAAAGATGGGGGTCCATCTCCTTCCCACTCACTGTGTGGGTCTCCACTCCCTGACACAACACATTATGACAGGATGAACATTCACACACTCCCCAGAAGCCTACTCCAGATGTACCCCATCCTGAATGTCCCCTCAACCTACACCCTAAACCAATGACACTACCTTGTCATATTGCCATAAGAGCATTCCTACTCCTGCACTTTCAACATCATACCCACAAATCCCATTTTCACCTAGTCCCCCTCCCATCTCTCCCTCCCAGTATCCTGGGTATTATAACCTGCCCTTCCTAATCTACCCACCGGTCAACCCTGCACCACCAAACCCAGTAATATCACTACCCACCTGTCCTATTCTTCCATTTTTATTGGGATTGCATTAAATCTGTAGATTAGTTTGGGTAGGATAGACATCTTGATGATGTTTAGTCTTCCTATCCATGAACAGGGAATATTCTTCCATTTATTTAAGTCTTCTTTGATTTCCTTTAACACTGTTCTGTAGTTTTCTGTATATAAGTCCTTTACATCTTTAGTTAAATTCATTCCTAGGTATTTGATTGTTTTAGTTACTATTGTAAATGGCATTTTTTTCTTGATTTCCTCCTCAGATTGCTCGTTATTGTTGTACAAATGCTACTGATTTTTGAGCATTGATCTTGTAGCCTGCAACATTACTGAACTCCTTTATAAGTTCTAGAAGCTTTGTTGTAGATTTCTCAGGGCTTTCTACATATAAGATCATGTTGTCTGCAAATAATGACATTTTTATTTCTTCTTTTCCAATTTGGAAGCATTTTATATCTTTTTCTTGCCTCAGTGCTCGAGCAAGTACTTCTAAGTCAATGTTAAATAGGAGTGGTGATAGTGGGCATCCTTGTCTTGTTCCCGATCTCAGAGGGAAGGCTTTTAGAATTTCACCATTGAAGATGATGTAACCGTTGGGTTTTTCATATATACCCTTTATCATTTTCAGAGAGTTTCCTTCTTTTCCTATCTTTTGCAGTGTTTTTATCAGGAAAGATGCTGCATTTTGTTGAATACTTTTTCTGCATCTATAGAGATGATCATGTGATTTTTGTCTTGCCATCTGTTTATGCGGTGTATTACATTGATTGATTTTCTTATACAGAACCATCCTTGCATACCCGGATGAAACCCGCTTGGTCATGGTATATAATCCTTTTGATATGTTGTTGAATGTGATTAGCAAGTGTTTTGTTGAGGATTTTAGCATCTAGGTTCATTAGAGAAATTGGTCTGTAATTTTCCTTCTTGCGGTGTCTTTGTTTGGTTTTGGTGTTAGGGTAATGTTGGCATCATAGAATGAGTTAGGTAATATTCCTTCTGCTTCTATTTTTTGGAAGAGCTTAAGTAGAATTTGTGTTAGCTCTTTTTGGAATGTTTGGTAGAATTCAGCTGTGAAGCCATCTGGTCCTGGGCTCTTCTTAGTTGGGAGGTTTTGATGACTGAGTCTATCTGTTTACTTGTAATTGGACTGTTGAGTTCATCAATTTCTTCTTTCATCAATGCAGGCTGTTTGTGAGTTTCTAGAAACTTGTCCATTTCCTCTAAATTATCATTTTTGTTGGCATATAATTTTTCAAAGTATCTGTGTATATTCATGTCTTTCCTTACATTTGTGAAATTTAAAACCATTACTTCTTTGAATATTCTCTCTTCCCCCTTTCTCTCTTTCTTCTCCTTCTGAGACTCTCAGAATGTGTATGTTGGTACACTTAATAGTGTCCTCAAGTGTACCAAGACACACATTGTGGGAGTTCTCAGGTTCTATTCACTTTTTTCATTCTCCTTTCTTCTCCTCAGACTGGGTCATTTCAATTGTCTTGTCTTCAAGTTCACTGTTTCTTTCTTTTGCAAGCTCCAACCTTCTATTGAACCTCTCAGGGAATTTTTAATTGCTGTTACTGTAGTCTTCAGTTCTATTCATTTCCTTTCCATAATTTTCATCTCTCTATTGCTATTCTCTTTGTTTTCATCTATCATTTTCCTGATTTCCTTAAGTTCTTTCTTCCAAGCTGCTGAGGGGATTAGGGAGAGCCAGCCAGAACACCAAGAGGTCCTATTGATTTTTAGTTGCCATTTTTTGATTTGGCACTCACTCTGTTATTACAATCCTTTAACTGTTTTTGCTAGTTCTTGCTGCTAGTTGCTCAAAGTTTCTGTGGGGGCATTAAGTTCTGAAGTGTGTCACTATGCCATTTGATTGGGCCTACTGGAGATTCTTAAAGGCTTTCTCAGAAATGATTACAGCCTAAATGAGGAGACTATTTTGACTACCTAAAAGAGCAATAATCATTAACTTGGCTAAAAATCAAATGTTTCACAAGGAAAATATTGTTAGAAATAAGAAACTTACTGTTATTATAGTTATCACTTTATAATGTTTCAAAATGTTACTTTGCTTTTATGCTGATATTAAGGATGTATTTCTCTTACTACAAAGACAGCTAATAGCTTTGAATATCCTACATTTATTTTAACCATAAAGGATAAATCTACATCGCAATATGAGAAACTCCGAATGATTTATTAATTGTTCTTTATTATTTCAAAGCAAATTGAATGAAAATTGTCTATTTAAAAATATATGCTAGGAAAACAAAATAAATAAACAAATGACAAAAACAAAACAAATACTGAACAAGTAAAATAAGTTTCTATTACAAATCATAGCTGATGAAATGTGCTTGAGATATTTATTAATAAGAAAACTAACAAAATAAAAACTAATATTTACTAAGTATGTACTAGATACCTGACACATGATAAGTGATTTATATGGATTATATCCTTTAATAAATCTATAATATGGGTGGTATTATTATTTCCATTTTGCAGATGAGAATACTGGGACTGAGAGATATGAAATAATATTCACATAGCAAATGAATTCAGCGACCAGGATTTTAATCTAAGTTTGCACAAATCCATTTTTACCCAATTAAATGAAAATTTATGAAGATCTAAAATGATTTCATGTGTTGTCATAGATAGTTGGGATGAAAATTAGCTGTGGAAAAAGAATGAATTTTCCCAGAAAACAAATTGACAGCAGGAAACCTGAATTCATATAATTATAAAATATACATTTTATTGATAGGCATTTTAATATGGAGATATAAGTGACACTATTTTGTGTATGTATATTTGAGGATAACATACCAAATCAGGGACAATGAAATCAATCATGGCTAAAATTGTAATACTGGAAAATATAGAGAGTATAAGAGAGTGTTTTGGCTGCTATTGTCATTTAAGGCTCTGATTTGCCTTAGAGAGCTGTAGGGCACTGCCTGTCCACTTGCCAACTTGGCCAGGTAGATGACTACATCTCTGAAATCAATGTACAACTACCTCTAGAGCAATTGAAAGAATGTTTCCTCTATTCCTTTTGACAAGAAGTCATTACCAGTAGCCTTTGGAGGAGAGTTGTGGAAGCTTCATGAAAAGTACAAGGCCACTATTTACATTTGCTGCTCAAAGTCTAGGTCTGAAAGGACATGTAATAAGATCTTTTGTTAGAGAAGAGTAAATCTCATTGTGACCCTCAGCTGACTTACAAAATACAGAACTGAACTCTGAATGTGGATTTTATTGCATAATTTCTTCTGGGTTTTCACCTATGTGTGGTTTTTATTCTGCTAATACCACTGGTCTAATTTTAAAAGATATATAGACTCATCACTGTAATGTCTTCTTTTTGAACTTAATACCACTCGACTGTGGATTCACTGCTGTTTATTTCAGGATTAGGAAAAGATCACATTAGCAGGAGTTTGGGCAATATACATTTGAAACATGGTTAATGATAAGAATGTAGAATCATGTTTTTGTTTTCATAATTGTGAAAATTTACACAACACATTTTTTAACCACTTTTTTTCTGACAAGGGGATGCAAATAACTCTTTGCTTTTGGTTTACTGAAAAATGATCTAGATTTTGATTTAGTTTATGTGGGTCTGGTATTAGTCCTCAGTTTGGGTCTGGTCCTTACTAGCTGAGTCATTCTGTATAAATCACTTAATCTTTATGAGGGTCTATTTACCATTCTATGACTAGGGGCACTAAATTACCTTTGTAGTAGAGATCAGATGAAACACTAAATTTAGGAATAAACTGTGGAAATATATAAAGGAGAAAGGCTATTATTTTATGATTTAGTGATGTGGTAGTGTCAAAATATCATAAAGAAATACTTGCATTTAGCATTCTTTGTTTTAAATATATATTTTATATTTAGTGTGTCTAACTTCTTCAACCCTTAAAATATTTACTGCAGATATCACCAGATGGGTAAGTTATTTAGTATCATGCTGATTTATTTCAACAGTGGAGGGATTAAAAAATTGAATTTTGTGAAAAAAATCACCAATCAAACATAAACCTATTTTGCTCAGGTTATTATATGAAAGTATAATTTTTTTGCATAAGGTGTCATTCATGGTTTTATCCATGATCTTTATCTAAAGGATTAGCAAGGGGGTAAGTTATTAACATCTGTAGATTTGCATCAATAATATTTTGATTTTCCTTTTGAGTTTAATATAGATTAAAAATAAAAGGACTAATGAGATCAATATCACACAAAGATGTTGAAAGAGTTATTTTAGCATTAGCAGTGAAAACTCAGATGCTCCCTAAGGGCTGTAAAGGAGGTCAAAAACTTATATCTGCTTCAGTGTACCAAAACCAAACATAATTCTCAGGGTAGCTTGATTTAAAAGTATGTGGTATTATAGAAGATGTAGGTGGTATATGTGGGTGATGGTAAGTCCAATCCCCACTCCTTTATTGCAAGAATTTGGAAACAGGGAAAATCAGAATGGATAAAAGCAGAAGCAGAATTGTCACATTGGAGATAGCCTTCACTGAATAGATTAATAAAAGGAGGAAGAATGCTGAAATAAATTCTGGAAGACAGAAAGAGACTAGTAAGTTAATGAGCACTTCTTATATATTCTTGCAATAGATTTGGAAGTTCCAGCTCTCAGAGAATGATGCAATTAACCAACTGGATTATGTAACTAGCTCTCCTTATTTTGATTCTTTTCTTTTCAAGATGAACTCCCATGAAAAGACTCTGACTGAAAGCTGTTTGTACTGGTGTGGCTGAATAAGTCAGCTAATGTCCTGGCTTACACCTTCTATCTCTTGTGAATATTATTTTCAGGATGCATCCTTAAGTCTGGGTGTATTAGTCAGAGTTCTCTAGGGAAACAGAGCCAAGAGGAGATATCTGTAAATATTATGAGATCTTTATAAGAATTGTCTCATGCAACTGTGAGGATGGGAAAGTTCCAATTCTATAGTGCAGGCCACAAGCTGAGAACTCCAGTAAAAGCTTACAATAAATTCCCCAGGAGAATCTGGTTGGCTGAAGTAGACATGGAAATACTCTACTGACTGCTGAAATCATTACTTCCTTTAATGCTTTCAACTGATTGAATGAGATTTCTTTCATTGTGGAAGAAAATATCCTCAGTTGATTGTAGATGTAATCAGCCATAGATGCAATCATATTACTGATAATTTAAGTCCATGAAATGTCCTCACAGTAACAATCAGGCTAGTGCTTGCTATACTAGACAGCTGGACATTATAACCTGACCAAATTGACACATGAACATAACCATCACAGTCTACTCCTTGTCAACTTGGAAGCCATACACATCTTTTTAAACTATAATTAATCTCTAAATAAAAACAATAATAGCTACATTTTTGCCTAACAATACTCAATTGTCCTGTATGCAACCAGAAATATATTCACTTTCTCCAAAATAAGGGTTCAAGTCATTGGGTAATATTCACTCTTAAACTTGGTATCCTATAACTTAAATACCATGACATAAAGCTAATAAAACATGTCACATGGTAAGGGAATAAGATAGGGAAGATATTCCAGTTTGCTAAACTGCTGAAAGCAATAAACCAGAAATGAGCTGGCTTTCACAGTGGGAATTTATTATCTTACAATCTTATAGTTTCAAGGTTGAGAAAAATGTCCAAATCAAGGCATCGTTAGGTGATGCTTTCTTCATTAAGACAAGCTGCTGGTGATCCTGGACTCCTCTGTCACATAGCAAGGCACATGGCAGTTTATGCTGGTCTGTCCCTTCTCTTCCAGGTTTTGTTGCTTCCAGTTTCTTGCTTCTGTGGCTTTCTTTCTATATATTAATCCCTCTTATAAAGGACTCCCATGAGAGGATTAAGACTCACTCAGGGCTATACCTTCACTGAAGTAAGGGTTCTACTTGCAATAGGTTTATATCCAGAGGAATGGATTATCTTTAAAAACATACTTTTCTGAGGGTACATACCAGCTTTAAGCTATCTAAGAAGAAAACAAACATATTTGCTGCATATATATATGTATATACATAAACATACTCTTAACAAAACAAAGAATATTCATAACCATTACAGTCCTCATTTCTATAACTGATCATGTTTTTATAACTCATAATTATAACTACCTTCTTCTACTATCCAGTCCATATTCTATTTGTGCTCAGCAAGCACCTCGCCTGGCAGTAGTTCTTTGCCTGGTGAGGTGACACAAACCTTCATTCTAGCAATTTCTGAGCCATGATATTCTTGCTTGAATTGAGTTGTTGCAGTTTGACTTTAATCACAGGACATGGTAGTACTAAGAGTGCCTAAAGGATCTCCTGAATTACAGGCAAACTGTTGTTTACTTATATTGTGTAATTGCAATCCTTTTGCCCCTTGATAATCAACCTAAGCCTGTATAGTAATTCCCCTCTTTTCCTGTTGATTCAGAGGCATGGGGAGCCCAGTGTTACCAGGTGGCAGCCTTAACTTCTAATTCAGTGGAATCATTGTTGTGTCATTTGGAGGAAGCACTCCTCCTTTTGGAACTAAGCCCTGTAGACCAGCAGAGCTTAAATTTGCAGGGACAGGAAGGAAAAATTTTCCTAGTGGATCACTAGGGGTAACAGTGAATAGTGCCACTCCCATTTCCATCCCTTGATTCCCGGACTTGTGAATCCTGGCTATGGGAGAAACAGCACCATAGAGTGGATGCTTATTTAGGGCATACACAGCCTCCTGGAGAAATTGCCTTAGCACTGTAAGGCATTACCACCTAGATTACACTACAATTGAGTCTTCAAAAGGCCATTCCATCATTCTATCAAAACAGCTGCTTCAGGATGGTGGGGCATATGGTAAGACCAGTGAAATACATGAGCACATGTCCATTCTGCACGTCCTTTGCTGTGAAGTGGGTTCCTTGATCAGAAGCAATGCTATGTGGAATACAATGTTAGAGGATAAGGTTTTCTATAATTTCATGGATTGTAGTGTTGACAAAAGTGTTATGTACAGTGAAAGCAAAATCATATCTGGAATGTTTGTCTATTCCAGTTAGAACAAATCATTACACCTTCCATGATAAGTGGTCCTTTGTAATCAACTTGCCACGAGGTAGCAGACTGATCACCTTAGGGAATGGTGCCATATCAGGGACTGAGTATTAGTCCCTACTACTGGCAGACCGATTTATCAGTCAGCAATGACTGTATCCAGGTGGGCCTTGATGAGTGGAAGTCCATGTTGCTGAACCCATGCATAACCTCTATCCTTACCACAATGCCCACTTTGCTCATTAGCCCATTGGGCAATGACAGGAGTGGCTAAGGAAAGATGCTGACTGGTATCCACAGAATGGGTCATCTTATCCAACTGATTATTAAAATCTTCCTTTGCTAAAGTCACCTTCTGGTGAGCATTCACATGGGCCACAAATATCTTCGTTTTTGCCCACTCAGAAAGGTCTATACACATACCTCTTCCCTACCCTTTTTTGATACCAATTTTCCAATCTTGTTCCTTCCAAGTCCCTGACTATCCATCAAATAGTTTGCAACAGCCCATGAATCAGTATACAAATGCACTTCCAGCCATTTCTTCTTCCAAGCAAAATGAACAACCAGGTGCACTGATCAAAGTTCTTCCCACTAATAGGATTTTTCCTTACCCCTGTACTTCAGGGATGTCCTAGAAAGGGGCTGTCATGCTGCAGCTGTCCACTTTTGCATGGTATCTGTATATTGTGGAGAAACATCTGTAAACCAGGTTCAGCTTTTCTCTTCTTCAGTCAACTGATTGTAAGGAACTTCCCAAGAGGTCATAGCCTGGGAAAGAGAAGGTAATGTGGCAGTTTTGGAGGCTACAGACATGTGGGTCACATCCTCATGTAACTTACTTGTGCCTTCAAAGACTGCTGGAACCATAGCTCATGTATACCACTTCCATTTTATGATGGATTGCTGTTGTGTATGCCCAATTTTATGGCTTGGTGCATCAGACAATACCAAACTCATGAAAGATAACTCAGGTCTCATAGTAACTTGGTGGCCCAAGATTAAATGATTGGTCTCTACTAAGGCCCAATTGCAGGTCAAAAGTTGTTTCTCAAAGGTAGCCCAATCAATATGATGTCATTAACGTAATAGACCAGTGTGATATCTTTTGGGTGGGAAAGATGATCAAGTTCCCTGTGGACATGATTAATTATATAGGGTTGGAGAACTGATATACCCTGAGTTGGGACAGTGAAGGTTTATTGCTGGCATTGTCAGCTGAAAGCAAACTGTTTTCGGTGGTCTTTACTAATAGCAGTTAAGAACAAAGCTTTTGCCAAATCAATAGCTACATACTAGGTACCAAGAATGTGTTGATTTTCTCAAGTAACAATACCACATCTGGAAGAACAAATGCAATTGGAATCACCACCTGGTTAAATTTATGATAATCAGCTGTCACCCTCCAAGATCCATCTATTTTCTCCACAGGCCAAATAAGAGAGTGGAATGAGAATGTGGTGGGAATCACCATCCTTCCATCCTTTAAGTCCTTAATGGTGCTACTAATCTCTACAATCTCTCCAGGAATGTGGTATTTTTTTTTTTATTTACTATTTTGCTAGTTAGGAGCACTTCTAGGGGCTTCCACTTGGTCTTTCCTACGATAATATCCTTCACTTCACAAGTCAGGGAACCAATGTGGGGATTCTGCTAGTTGTGGAGTATGCCAATTCCAATTATGCATTCCAGAATTTGGGGAAAAACACAGAATGGTTCTGGGGATCCACTATATCCACTGTGAGATGGACCTGACAGAAACTCCATTAATTACCTGACCTTCATAAGTTCCTACTCTGAGTGGTGGACCACAGTAATATTCGGATGTCCTGGAATTAATGTCATATCTGAGCCAGTGTCTAATATTCCTTGAAATGTCTGAATCATTTCCTTTTTCTCAATGCACAGTTACTTTGATATAAGTCTCCTTGAAAAAGATAGGAGGAAGATTAACATTATAAATTTTGTCAGTGTAACAGAGTCCTTCTTTAAGGGAACCTGGCCTTCCTTCAATCCACAGGGCTCTGTGTCTGTAAACTGTGTCAAGTCTGGGAATTGATTAAGGGACTGTGACTTTCTGTTTTTGTAATTCAAGTTAAACTTTTGTTCTCTTGACCTAGAACTCTTCTGCTTATATAGATCAAATAAGAATTTAATAGACTTCCCATCTATTTTACTTCTAGGTACCCCAAGATCTAGCCAACACCATAGCTATCTACAAGTCAGACTATTTGATTGCTGCTTTATGTCTGCTGCCCATGATGGTAACCATGTCTACCTTGTTTTTGCTGATTAAGTTCTGCCAACCTGGGATCTGATCATCTCCCCTGTGTTTCAGCATCCAAATTCAGTGAGAGCAACTCCCACAGTAATATCTGACCTACAAAGAAGAGTGACCACAGAGCTCTTCAGGAATAATGGAATTAGTTTCAGAAACTTATTCTGCAGTCTTGGTGAAAGGTGTGTCATCTGGAAATTCCTGGGCTGGGTGAGCAGGTCTTACATGATAAATACATGCTAGCATTCCTATCTTTCTAGTAGATCCCTTCATCTACATTATAGCAGGGCTATTCTAGCATTTTTGTCTCAAGCAGTATAGGTCACCTTTAATTCCATGTTTTAGCCAACCACTCAAACAAATTTTTAGAGCCTTTTCTAACTCCCTAGAGCTACAACAATGAATCCAGAATCTCTACTTAGTGGGCCCATATCAACAAATTCAGCCTGTTCCAACTTTAAATTCCTTCCACCATTATCCCACATATTTAATTTACAGTCTCATACATATTCCCCTGATTTCTGTCTATATAAATTAGAAAAATCATGCAGTTATTTTGTAGTTTAGTGCACCTCTTCATAGGTCATACTTTGACCCTCACCTTTAGGGGACTGTTTGGACTTTAGTCTAGTTATAGGTCTGAAAGCAAAGAGGGCTGGTGGGTGAGGGTCATGAGAAGAATTAAAAGCATCTTGCAAACCAACTACCTCTGGACATTCCTCTTCAGGTAGAGGTGGATGGCTGATCCCTCAGAGCAGACCATTACAGGTTTATCTGGCAAAGGATCAGCAGAATCTAGGGTTTCAATATCCTCACCCCCCTCATTATCAATCTATATGAACCCATTCCAATTTTTAGGATCCCATTCCTTTCCAATCAATGCCTTCATTTTAGCTGCAGACACCCTGCAAGGTTAGGAATTTAGTTTATGTTGTAATCTAGCCATTTACTTAATGAGACTCTGCCTCTATTTTCAGAAATCTCAAGCCCTTTGGCTACACAAAATAAGATTTTCTTTCAGGCTACACATAGAAACTTTCATCTCATTCATGTGGAGCTTAAGTTGTGAATTTGGAGCCTGCTGCTCATCCTTTCTTTCACAACTGTATCCAGCATATTTAGGAACAACCAGTCAACCTGATTATACTTTTGAACTCTAAAAACTCTATAAGATGTCAAAAACACTCTCACCTAGAGCCTTGCCTCTGATAAGCATTTGATTAGCTATAACTAGAGGTGATATTTTGCATATATCTATTGCCAAATCATGTCATGGACTATCTGTCATCTTGATTGTTGGAAATGTAGTCATTAGTGCCCTTCAATCTAATCAGATTAGAGAACCAATTCCAAAATCCCTGTAACCATTTCAGAAATCTCATCCTTAAGATTCTGTTTCTGAAAAACCACTCACAAAAGAAAAATTTAAAAATTAAAAAACAAACAAACAAACAAACAAAAAAACACTCACAGTACCCAGCTTGTATTAGTCATGGTTCTCCATGGAAACAGAACAATCAGGAGATACCTATAAATATTATGAGAGCTTTATAAGAATTTTCTCATGTGATTGTGGGTTATTTGCAAGTCCAAATTCTGTAGGGCAGGCAGCAAGCCAGGATCTCTGGTAAAGGTTTCCAATGAATTCCCCAGGAGAAGCTGGCTGGTGGAAGGAGAGATGAAAATTCTCTCTTCTCACAGCTGAAATTATCACTTCTCTTTCTAATGCTTTCAATTGATTGGATGAGGCTTCTCTCATGGTCGAAGGCAATCACCTCAACTGATTGTAGATGTAATCATCTATAGATGCAATCAACTTACTCATGATTTAAGTCCATGAATATGTCCTCATAGTAACAATCAGGCCAGTGCTCATTGACAAAACATCTAAATACCATAACTTGGTCAAGTTGGCACATGAACTTAACCATCACACTGGGGTACTAAAATCATCTAGTTTCACTAAAATTCAAGGCCAATTTCTGGATATGGTGGAATTACCAAGGTAATGCCACTCTGTGAGATTTCTTAGTACATAGTCCTCTGGCCTTTTATGGACAACCTTAACTTTTTCATATGCCTTTGAAAAACATCTATATAACCCATATGCCATTTTCATATAAACCTATTGAGTGTGTATGTGTGTGTGTGTGTGTGTGTGTGTGTGAAGTGACACTTCAGATTGTGGCAAAGGTTCTTCTCTCACTCATATTTGTGCTACATTTCTTAAAGACAAGTTTCAAAATTTATTTTGCAATCTCCATTCTTAATTACTTAATTTTGATTCTCGCCATTGTATGGATATGTTGTTATTATTCTTTCAATGTCCTCTACTGAACAAGATGATCTGTACTGGATGGGGATTACTTCAATGCTATTCTATAAATTATGTTGAAGGACTTCAGTATTTATTATATGAGTTAGCCTGAATATGAATTAGAACCCAGGAAGGGGGAAAAGCGAGAAGAATATTGCTAAACTATTAAAAAATATTTGTATATTTTTACAGGAGAATAGAGCATATCTTGAGTTTTGGATTTGATGAGAATTTTTTACCACTTTTGGTCAGTTTCTCAAGTCATATCTTATTCAGATATTTATGTTTTAATCAATACATCACTGGATTATGTTTTACTGATATCTGGAAATCATAAGGTGAGTTTAGGGTTTGCCTGATTTTTATTTTTCTGAAGTAACTGATTCTATATCAAAATCCCAGCCATTAATTTTGTATTTATAAAAATTTAAATCTCTATTTTAGCCTATATAATTTGTATATAATTTTATATTGTGAATATAACTTTATGTTGAAAGTTTACTTTTCAGACATATCTCTCCTTATAGATTTTGAACTTCTTGAGGACAATACCCACATCTTATTCATCATTGTATCACTAAGACCCAACATATTACCTAGAAGACAAGTGAGCATATATTTACTGAACTGAGTTGATAATCAGTTATTTCTATTACAACTTATTTTTCCTCAAAACCAACTTGAATAATATAAATCCATCCCTTAATTCAAAAATTAATACCCCTATATTCTCCTAATTCAGTGAACATGAGTCATCTTTGCTATGAAAAAATTTTCCACTCCACTGGCCAAAAATAACATCTAAACAAGTTCAGGTTGGGACATTATTGAAAGAGTGTGGGTAGAGTACAGCAAGGCTGTCTTCTAGAGTACAGGGGCTGCATAATTATCTTGTGGGGGAGGCAGCAATAATTAGGGAATCCTCCCATCAGGAGGTGATGCTGTAACTCAAATTTGAAAGTTGACTATATCTGCAATTTGAGTACAGTATAGTCATTTACATATGACAAGGATAATGTACAATATTTAGAACATAGGTAGTTAAAAAACTATGTGGGAACTGATGAATAATGGTCTACTTGGCATAGGGTACAGCATGGGGGACACCAGCTTCATGCTTTTAAGAACTGTACTTTTTTTTTTTTTTTTTTCTGCCTAGAGTATAGGGTATGAGGGAAGCTTCATAAGAGATGAATTACTGTGAGGTTGGCATAGACCAGGCTATGAAGGGACTTGTGTCCCATGGAAAACACAAACTCATTTATTCTCTTTGTATGAAAACTCTCCATGTCACCTTTAATCTTGCCTTTTATATCTTCTATCTTCTACTGAATAACAAATCCTATTATAGAATGTTTTATGGCACTTCTTTTTTCTCTTTTTCTTTTCATTATTACTATCATCCTGACCATTGATTCATTCTCTCATTCAACAAATGTTATTTTAGTGCTTTTTATGTGCCAGATACTCTTCTAGATATGGGAATACAATGGTGAACAAGACTAACAAAATATCTGCCTTGTGAAGTGTATATGCTAGTGTTTAAGGTAATTAATAATTTACCCAAGAAAAGATGAGAATTGTGAATAAAAGTGAAGTAGTGAAGTGTGGTAAAAGGATAATAAGTTATGGAATGTGTCTCATTAGGCAGTCTTTTCTGAGAAGGTAACATTTTAGTTGAGACTTGGATTAATTTGGAAACCAGCTATGAGAAGGCTTTGAGAAAGGAGTCCCAGGCAGAGGGACCCACTACAACAAAGGCTTTCTGCTAGGAATGAGTTTGGTTTGTTTAAGGATGGAGCTGAACATCTCCCATAGGTATGTAATGTCCAATAAATTCCTTATTTAGTAATAATCATGGTAATTATAACCAAACCCTGACAGATACCGGTGTAGGCGACTGGAGCAGAATAAAAGGACAAGAGTATTCAATTTCCTTGTTTCCCACCATCAACAGTGGGATTAAAAAACCTGGACATTTCATTAGATATTATTTTAACTCTTATTAAAATATTCATCGAGCATTTTAAGGAATGTGAGGATAAAAGTTTGTATAAAATATAAATATTATATGCTATTTATATAATTCTATTAATCAACATATTTCACATAATATACTGTGATATGACCCTGACTGAAGGCATTTCTTTAGCTTCAATGTATTTGATATGCACTTAACATTGGACTGTGTGATGTGGGATGTAGCAGATTAAATTAGCCAAGGCAGCCATAGAAATGAAATATTTTTATCTACCTTATAATAAATCTCCATTGATTATTAGGAGAATTAAACATAGCTTTATAAAAATATCTTTGTCCTTAAAGTAATATCTCTCTATTATCTTTATAACTGTTCTTTGATTAATCTTAAAAAGGCATAAAATTTCACCTATACACTGTTTTTCCACTTAGAATTGCATTCATATTTCTATGAACATAGCCATATTTTTTGACTGGCAGCTGTAAATATTGTAAAAATTCACCTTTGAGAATGACATTTGTCATGGTTGGGAATAGTTCCTTTTTAAGATTCAGCAGCCTGTCTTGCAAATGATACAGAATTTCTTAAGAGATTTACCTCCTAAAACATTGTTAAAATGTAAATAAAATAAATAAAATGGAATTTGTATCCACGGGGCGCCTCTAATAGCTTTTCCTTCTTGACATGGAGCTAATATGAACTTCATTTAACCAGCTGGCTTTTTTAAGGTTGCAGAAACTAACAGTTATTTTCCAGCACTGCTTTTCAGTGTTCTATCAGACTTTAATTCCAGAGTCAAGGGGCAATACTGATGCCTATGGATTACATGTTAAAAGGGATTTATGAATTATGAATGAACTGGGGCAGTCATTGGTATTTAAATGCATCACACTTCATGCTGAATATTAATAGAATGAAAGACCAGAGGAATATGGTCTCCCCTCCAAAAAAGGGAGGGAGGGCAGGAACAACTTCCGAACAGGATAGCTTCATAAAGTCATGGGATATAGGAAAAATGTTGACAGAAATTAGAGTTGATTCATTTCATGACAGCTTCTCTAACAATAAAGACTATGGATGAGAACTCATCATTGAAGATTTAAAAATTACCGTTCAATTAGGGCACCTCTAATCTAGATATTTAATAAAAAGATAGGTAAACAAAAATGGCCCTATACTGTGGCAGTGAATATTGTCTCATTTTTTGGTTTTATTTGATCGTTAAAAGGAAGACTACGTAACAACGTGAAATGTAATGGAAATTTAAGTCCAAGTTCCTTCTTAGAGTTTTAAGTCACTCATAAGAAAATAGGAAAAATATCTTTTCAATACACATTTATGAGAAGAAACCATAAATGATAACTTTTTAGTATCTTATGCTAGTTAAATTGGAGCATGTGAACCTTGGCTAGGCCTCTGCCTCTTGGTTTTTAAGGTCCAACTTCCAAAATTTGCATGATCCAGAAAAGGGATTTATTCATTCTTTTAAGTTGTAAGGGATCGGATCATCCTCACTAATCCACAAGAAACTGATAAAGCAGAATATTAATAACCAGTCATGGATTACTGTGTAATGAGAAATAAATGAGAAACAACAGTAACAAGAAACCTAGAATATTTGTATGTTGTACAAGAATGTGATTTATTATGTATTCATCAAATGTGTATTGATGTCTGATTTATGCCAGGCATTTTGCTAGAAACTGGGGTGAAATATCAAATAGTCTTCACCATCAAGGAGTCTGTTGACTAGTCAGAAAGACAGCCATGGAAAAAGAATAAGTAGAACAGTGTGAAAAGAAGATTCCAAATCCAAATAGGGATCTGGAAAGCCTTTCCTGAGGAGGTGAAACAAAGTGAGCTTGAAAAGTAAGTAGAAGTTCGCTGAAGAAAAGAATTAGGGCAACCCTGGCCCTCTGTCTTCTGCAGCAGTGGGATGGCATAGTGCTAAGTCCAGGTGCTGGTGTAGAGTGAGCCGCTCTGCTGCTCTTTCTCCATTGGGTCATGTCTATCATCATAGAACCAAGTTCTAGTTGATACAATATATTTAATTATTTGTTCATCAGACAAACACTTTGAATACTTACTGTGTGCAAGACACCATTCTAGGGACTGCAGATTGAGTAGTGAAAAAAACAAAATCCCTGACCACCGTGGAGCTTAGAACATATTTTAAGATAACTCCCCTTGACCTACAAACCCCACTTCATTGTCTAATTTTCTACTAAGC
>JAQZBX010054932.1:0-18520 GCA_029593785.1 Cabassous unicinctus | reverse complement strand
ACTTTGGAATCTGTGCTCCTGAGAATGCAAAGAGTTGGACTCAAATAAGTCATCCCTGCACATGGTCCATCAGTCCCTTCTATTCAAACCTTTCTGTGAGGCTGGAGTTTGTAGGTGTACTTCCAGAGACTGGCACCTCTGGCCTGCCTATGTGCCAGCTGTGCCTGTAATCTTGGTGGAGCTGCAACTCCTACTCTACCGCTCAATGGACTCACCCAAGTCACCTGGTGAGGAGATGATGATGATTGACAACGGCAATCCCAGGGAATGGAGAGAGCCTGCAGCTGGAGGCAGGATAATCCCATACACCGTATCCATGGGATATAAGCCCACTCTCACTGGGAGATGGAGTGGACATCACCATTCCAATCCGTTAGGATTGGGGCAAGAACTGTGGACTACAGTGGACTCAATGGTATTCAGTTGTAGACATATTGGGATTCAAGCAATGGAAGAAATTATAACAGTGAGGTGAAGCCAGTGGCCACCAGATGCTTTCAGTGTGGGGAGGGGAATGGCAGTTGTAATACGGGGGCTTTTTCAGGACTTGGGGGTTGTCCTGCGTGACGTTGTGGTGACAGATACAGGCCGTTTTAGAGCAGCATATACCATGCAGAACTGTGTGGGAGAGAATGTGGCCTATGATGTGAACTGAAGTCTATGCCTAGTGGCAAAGCCCCAGGATGTATATATCCATTGCAGGCGATATGCCACCCTAATGAAAGAGGTTTATGTGAGATGTTATGGGAGGTAGGGGAAGGGGAGATCATGGGAATCCCTGTAATTTTTGTGTAATATCTATGTAATCTAAGCATCTTTAAAAATATATATGAAAAAATAATAATAAAATATAATTTCCTTTGTCTTGTAGAAGAGCTTTGGGCTTAATGTCTATTATTTCTGATATTAATATAGTTACTGCAGCTTTTTCTTGCTTACTTTTAGCATTGAGTCTATTTTTCCATTGTCTCTCTTATAACCTATTTGTCTCATTGGATCTAAGGTATTTTGTAAACATCAAAGGGTTGGATCATACTTTTTATCAATTCTGAAACTGTGTCTTTTCTTTAAATTTTATTGAAGTATATCATACATAGATGAACATAAATAAACAATAAGTGTATAGTAAAAGCTATAAACTTACCAAAAAAACAAACAAACATGCGTAACATCATACAGGGGTCATATACATCACCCCACCAAAACCTAGCATTGTTGTGAAACAATGTTACAGATTAAGAAAGAATATCATCAAAATATTACTACTAATTATAGTCCATATCTTACATTTATTGCATTTTCCCCAAACCCTCATTATTATTTTTATTATATTTTTTAATTCAGAAGTTGTCAACTTACAAAACATTCATGATTATGTGTAGATTTCCCATACAACACCCCTTCAGCATCACACCACACTGTGGTGGAACATTTGTTACAGATTATGAGATAATATGATTAGACTATTACCACCAACTGGTCCATAGCATATATTTGGCACACTTTTTCCATACTCCCCCATTATCAACACATCATTGGCATTGATACAAGAATATTACAGTATTGCTGTTAACCGCAGTCCATAGGTCACATAAATTGTATTTTCCCCAAATTTCTCCACATTCCTACCACTCTACATTAGTGATGTACATCAATTCTAGTTCACAGGACACTCTTACTTCTGTAGCATCAAACACAATCCTCATCCACCTCTCGGTTCCCTGTATCATTCAGTCCCTAGATTGTTCTCTACCTTTCTTTCAATTGACATTTACATCCCTAGACTACCCTTTCCAGCCACGTTCCCATTTATAAACCAGCTGCAACTCACTATAACTTGTTACCTTCAATTCTACCCATTTCCACACTTCTGCAATCAAGTTAATATAAACTACTACATAAAGCATCAGTAGTCCTTCTCAGCCCTCCTCTTAGCTCCTAATAACCTATAATTTAGGTTTTAACTCCATACATTTATGGTTTGTATTCAGTTCAGATTAATGAGACAATGGAATGTTTTTCCTTTTGTGTCTGGCTTAACTCACTTATCATAATTTCTTCAAGATTTATCCATCCCATCATATGTGTCCCAATTTTATTTCTTCTTATTGCAGCATAGTATTCCAATGTATGTATATACCATCTTTTGTTTATCCATTCATTGGTTCATGGACATTTGGTTTGTTTCCATTTTTTTTTCAGCAATTGTGAATAATGCTACCAAGAACATCGGTGTACAGATATCTTGTTTGTTTTTTTTTTAATATTCCTTTTTATTTTATTTTACTTTTTACACATTTTTAATTTTTAAACATATTTTAAAAGATACATAGATTACATACATGTTACACAAAAATTATAGGGATTCCCGTAAGCCCCATCTCCCACACCTTCCCATATAAACATCCTTCATTAGTGTGGCACATTAATTGCAATTGATAAAAACATACTGGGGCTTTGCCATTAAGCATGGACCATACTTCACATTGTAGACCACATTTTCTCCCACACAGTTATGCATGTTATGTGATGTATAAAATGGCCTATATCTATCATTGCAATGTCACTCAGGAAAATTCCCAAGTCCCAAAAAAGCCCCTGTATTAAAACTGCTTTTCACTCTCCCTGCCCCAAGAGCCTCCAGTGGCCACTGGCTCCACATCAATGTTGTAATTTCTTCCACTGCTTGAATCACAATATGTTTATAGTAGAATATCAGTAAGTTCTCTCTAGTCCATAGCACTTCCCCTCATCCTGAGAAGTCTGGGACGGTGATGTCCACAACACCTCCAATTGAGAGGGAGTTTTTATCCCATGGGAAAGATGGATGGGATTATCCTGCCTGCAGCTGCAGACTCTCTCCATTCCCTGGGCTGGCTGTTGTCCATCATCATCTTCCCACCAGTTGTCCTAGGCGAGTCCAATGAGCTGTGGGGTAGGAGTTGCTGCTCCACCGATATTCCAGGCACAGCTGGCACATGGACAGCCTAAAGACTCAAGTCTCTGTATGTACACATGCAAACTCCAGCACCAAGTATAGGTTTGAATAGAAGGGACAAATAAGCCATGTACAGGGAAGACATAGTTGATTCCAACTCTGTTACTCTCAGGAGCACAAATTACAAAGTAGGGCCCACTGGCCAGGCACCAAACTCCAGAGCTATCCACCCTGACATAGTCCTCAGAAGCCCCACTATTTGGGGTGATAGCCACTTTGGAATTCTATGAGATCCTACTGAGATGTGCATACGCATTACCTCTGGGATGACCTGCAACTCATTTTGAAGTCTCTTAGCCATATAAACTCATTTGTCTTTAACTTTTCCCTCTTTTATTCAAGTTTTCTTTTCAGTTGCATTGCCAGTTGGCACGTGGTAGCAATCCCTCAGTGTCAAGGAGGCTCATCCCAGCATTCATATGCTGAGTTTGGCTTAGAGAGAGTCCATATTTGAGTGACATTTGGCTCTCAGGAGGCAAACCTTAGGCATCCCATAACAATAGGCTAAGTTTCAATTTCAAGAGCAACAACTCATAAGGCTAGTCATCAATATCAAGGGCCCATTAATGGATCATCCTCCTTCACCAGTCACTGCCCCTACACTTGGGGGACTGTTGCTGCTCCATTAGAGAATGTGGTAGAGCTCTCCATGATGGGAATTCTATATTCTCTCATTTATTCAGTGATTCTTCACCCACTGTGAGAATGCCCCATGTATATCTGAACATTTTTATAAACCTTATATTTATGCTCAGGTGAACTTCCTCCCATGCATCCCCCATCCCTGACACTGCACACCAATGATCCTTCCCAGCCCCAGTTGTAACCCTTTGTGATCCAAAGCTTCTTCAAAGATGAAGTCATTATAGTAGCTGAATACAATTAATTGGAAAAAGAAATAATAATGATAAGTTTAAATGTAAGAGATAAAATACATAAAAATTAAAATAAAACTAAAAATAAGAAAAAATTAAAAGATTGGTATATTAAAAAAATGAAAAATACATAATATTTTTTTGACTTTTTGCCTATCATCACTGCAATATCCCATGTCCAGTCTACTGTGACACCTTCCTCCTCTCATTCCCCAGTGTCTCACTATTTTTCATTTTGTTTTCAAAGAAGTTTTAGGTCACAGTCACAGCAAAGTCACACACAGCATACAGGAGACTCTCATATACCCAGCATCCTCCTCTTTCCCCACCCCCCCCGTAGTAACACATTTTTATATGTGGATGGAAGCATTGTTATAACTGATTTACAAATAGTGAAACATACCTACTAAACATTTTCAATGGTTTACAATATGGTTTACATTTTAGACTGTACACTTAATTTGGAGTCAACCCAAGTGCCCATCAACTGATGAATGGATAAACAAAATGTGAAACATACATACAATGGAATATTATTCAGCTTTAAGAAGGAATAAAGTGCTAACACAAGGAATAACATGGATGAATCTTAAAGTGTGGAGTGAAGAAAGCCAGGCGTTGACTGATGAACGTTACATGACCTCACTGATATGAATTAAGAAAATTGAGCAGTCTCAGAGAGCTATTGTCTGTAAAATAGGTTTACAAGAAATAGAGAAGTTTGTGAGCCATCACCCATACGGACGTAATCTATGGTAAAGTGATAGAGTGTAGTTATGCATTGAAGGGATATGACAGGAGGGTAGTGATATTATTGGGTTGGGTGGTGCAGGGTTAACAGGTGGGTAGATTGGGAAGGGTGGGTTAGAAGATTCAGGATACTGGGGGGAGGTTTGGGAGAGGACCAGGTGAACACTGGGGATTTGTGGGTATGAGGTTGAAAGTACCCATACTTTTATGACATATGCTCTTATGACAATATGACAAGGAAGAGTCACTGGTTTAGGGTGTTGGTTGGGGGGCATTCGGGGCAAGGTGCACCTGGCTTCTAGGGATTGTGTAAGTGTTCATTCTGTCATAATGTGTTTTATCAGTGAGTGAAGAACCACATAATGAGGGGGAAGGAGTAGGACTCCCATCTTCGGGAGGACCGATTTGTTCAGAAACAGACAAGCGGTAGTCTATCAAGAGCAAGGGTGGTTCCTAATAGGGGAGGATAAACCAATGTGCCTGGAGATATTTCTGATTGTCACAGCTTAGAGAGAGGACATGTCTACTGGCACTAGTGGGTAGACAGCCAGCATACTGATAATCATCCTACAATGAATAGGATAGGTCCCCACAACAAAAAAACAGTTTCACCTCAGATGTCAATATAGCAGCAGTGTTGAAAAATGCATGAAATAAAGGATAAGGTCCCCTAGGATAGAAACTTAGTATTACCTCCCTAACAACTTGCAATTAATACAATATGCACTCAACAACTATTAACTGCTTGATAACAGAGTGACCATCTCAACCTAGTTTGTGAGTTGATCCCAATTTTTGTACACAAATGCACACATCCCAGAGAAACAAGGATTGTTTGTCTTCCTAATTGGTTGTTTCAAAGGAATAGAATACGCAGCATTGAAACACTAACGTGGAAAATTCCCAGGATGATTGTCAGGCAAATGGTTAGACTGAGAGTGACCAGTCACATCCTTTCCTGCGATCATTTTGTTATTCCAGGACACAGATTAATTAAGATATTATTTTAGTACTTATTCAATAACATTTTATGGATCTTTCATGACTCTTGGACTGACTAGGTTCTAAAATGATCATTTTAGACTCTCCTTTTTGATACATTTGCACTTTACAAAATTACTGTGGTAACATATATAAACATACAACTCAAAATTTCCCAATTTAACTCCTTTCAAGCTCAGTAGTATTGATTACATTCACAATAAAACTCGGTGCCCATTAAGCAATAAATCCCTTTTCTCCCCATCCCCAGTACCTGGACCATGAAGACATTATGTTGAGGGAAAAAAGATAGACACAAAATACATATATTGTATTATCTCACTTACTGAAATACCTAGATGCATAAAATTTCGTAGAGAGATCTAAGTTTATAAAATGTTTTTATTTTAATTGTGGTCCATACAGTTTTTGCAAAAACAACTTATCTTAAAACAATTCCAAATAAGTGCATTGGGTTGAAGAGTGAGCTTACCCATTAACTGCTCCTCAACCCATCATTTCCTTACTGTGTGTTGCTTGAAATCCACCCTGTATGCTGCAAATAAACACTCTGAAGATAGGAACCAAGAAAGCCATGTTTTCTTTGTCTCTTATGGTTCTTTGGGCACTACTGTTGGTGAGGAGCTGAATTAATAATAAACATGGCATCTTAATTCAGTTGAGTTATGCATTTAAAATTTAAATTTGTTGATGGTCCAATACCCAAAACAATCTAATTATTGGAGAGTTTGTCAAAGTCACATTAGTTAAGAACACATCTATTTTCTTCTCAGACTCCCCCCTCAGGATGCAGTGAGAAGTTGTTTTCTTGTATTCAGGAAAGCTTCTCAGGAGGGAAAGGCTGACTCTTGCTATCTTTGCACCCCATGCCCAGAGAATGAGATTTCCAATATAACAGGTAAGAGAAAGACCCCACCTCTCCTTTATATCCACCATTCATACAATGTATTGGAAAGACTCTGGAGGAAAATCTGCAGACTCAAAATTCTTCCTTCCTTCATTTAGTATTTTAATTTTTATAACCAATAATATATCTCATTGAAATGGCACTCCATCTCTGCCCTGAACTAACTTGTCTGACTCATTGCTTCAGACCCATTTCAGGCAAAATTGTCTCTGGGAAAACGTTTGTTGACCCCACCACAGTAACCTAAGTTTCATTCCTATATTGGAATTTAACACATGGTATTATAATCACCCACTTTCCATCTTGTTTGAAAACATATTTATATTATATTGGAGTCATGGATCTTAACCATCCTCAGTTTCCCCATGCCTAACACTTCGAGACACAGAACAGATGATGAGAAAGGTTGTGATTAATAAAAGAAATGGGTATTTCTCTTGTGTACAAAAGGAGGATGATATAGTTTACCCTCAATGAGTAGGTTTCAGTTTCTGCCCTCCACTAGTTCACAGCTGAGCAGGGGAGAAAAAACATAGAGACATTTCAGCAATAAAGGTCCACACAGGCAATTATGGACCAGGATCTTCATTGGTAGGACGGGCCTTTTGGAGCTATTCATAGAGGCAGGAGCAGTAGTATTATATAAGGGGAGTGAAGGAAGGAATAAATTCTTGGCAGAATTATTACAAATGACAAAAAAGACAAATCACCACTGGATGTAATATCCAGATTCACAGAACTGGATTTCAAAGGTTCAGTGTGACAGGATCACAGATATTGGGGACAGGGGATTGAGGAATGATGTAGAAAAGGGACTGAAAACAATTATTTAAAATTTTTTCATAAGAAAAGATTTTTTGAAATCACTCATTCATTATATTAAATGGTGAAATATATTCTATAGTGGGAATTTTCCAGTTTTCATTTGGTGATTAATATGTAATTTAACCTCATAAAATACTGTTATTTCAGTTTTTTGAGATATGTTGAACTGATTATAGATATTTTTGTTTTATTTAGTATGTATGCATAAATGTAAAAAAGCTGAAGTTCTACATATTCATCACAACTAAAAGAGTAACAGCAAATTAAAGTTAAAGAAAATAGAAAATGGTGAATATTAAAAAACACTTAATAAAAGGTAAATATAGAGAGGATTTAATAGTTGAAGCTCAGTCAGTTTTGAATGGATTGTAAAAAGCATGGAACTGTAAAACACAATGTACCCTGTGGTGGAAGATGGATTGTTGTTAATGGATCAATTATAAGAACTTTCTCTCATGAACTATACCAAGTATATAAGACTAATACAAGGTGTCATTAATTGGGTGGGTTGGGGGAAGAATAAACCAAATGTAAGATATTGGCTAGAGTTAGTAGTAATGTTTTGATGATGCTCTTTCTTTTCCTTATATGATAAGGGATATTTTTATTGCTTGTTTGAAAATCATGAATGGGTATTAAGTTTCATTAAATACTTTCCTGCATTTATTGACATCACTGTTTCTCCTTTCTAGGGGCACATGTAGTCAATTATTTTGCATTAACCAACATCATAACATATAAAATATAAAATATTGCTGATTTGGCTTATATACTTTTTTTTAAGGATATGTGAGTTTATGTTCAAAACAGAGTGGCCTGTAAATTTCCTTTCATTTAATCATCTTAAAAGACTTTGGGACCACTGTTAACACTTCTCATAAAATGAACTGAGAAGTTTTCCCATTTTTCCTATTCTTTGGAAGAATCTGAGTAAATGGATATTAGTTTTTCTTGAAAATTTGGTAGAATTTCCTAGAGAAAATATTGGCCACAATTAAAGAATACTTAAAAAAAACTAGAGCAAATTTTAAATTTGTGGTACAATATTGAAAGTATTTCCCAGCAGAGATCAAGAATGAGCCAAATATGCTCAATATTACCATTTCTACTAGACATTATATTGGAAGCCTTGCTCCAATGAAATACTAGCAAGAAAAGAAGTGAAGAGAATAATTATATGAAAGGATGAAATATACTGGAATAAATTTAAAAGTGACATTATTGTGTATGTATAAAATCGAAAAGATATTATGAAATGAGTTTTTTAGTGGTCTGAATACAAGGTGAATATACAAGCTTGTAAAATTATACAGCCAGTCAGGGGGCATTCTGTTTTTTTTTTCTTAGTTCAAATATTTAATTTTACAAAATATATTGCCCACAATTATTCCTTATTTATGTCCTTGCTACTATAATTTTTTTTTGAAATTTTCTTGATTTTATAAGAAGCTTTAGATTATGTAAAAGACATTGAAAATATAGGAGATTCCATATATCACACCCCCATTCCACTCACACTTCCCCATTCACCATATCTTTTTTCATTAGTGTGGTACAATTGTTACAATTGATGCACACATTTTAAAGCCTTGATTCTTACCATTGTCTATAGTTTACACTGTACACCAGGCAATTGTATAGCTTTTTAAAAATGTATAATGGCTCGTATCCATCATTGCAATAGCATGTAAAACAGTTTCAATGGCCCAAAAATGCCCCGTGTTTCACCCATTCATCCCTCTTTCTTCCCTCAGAACCTCTGGTGACCACTGTATTTATATCAAGTTTACAAGTCCTTCTGTTACTAGAATAATAATAAGGCTACATTTGTCTATAATTGTATTCCCAACTTATGTTTGTTCATTTCTCAATCTTGAGGATATGGGGGTGGTGATGCCCATTCTGCTTGTGATTGAGAGAAGGCTTAGATACAATGGGACAGATGGATGGAACTGACTTACTGCTATTGTAGATACTCTCTGTTTCTTTGTGATGTTTGTTGTCCATTATCATCCTTTTATTAGTTGTCCTGGGTGAATCTAGTGAACTGGAGAGTAGGTATTGGCTGCAACTCTGCTGAGATTTAGGGCTCAACTGGCATATGAAGAATAGGAAGATTTAAGACTCTGGGACATATATTTAATGGGTATAGTGTTAATTATATGATCAAATAAAAGGGGCAGAAGAACCATGTATATGAAAATTAAAAATGAATCTAACTCTGATACATTGGGGATATAGGTTATAATATATTCATAGGTAAGGTTGGAGTTCCAATATCCCATGGTTGTCTGCCCTGCCTATGGTGTCTAGATATCTCTAGATCCCTCAGGAATTACCCTGCTTGAGGAAGTTTACTGAGGCAGTGAGTGAGATCCTCCTGAGATGTGCATAAGCACATCCCTGCACCACCATTACTTCCGTCCACTGCCAAACCAAAATATGGGTTTTGCCCATATTGAACATCAGCTCACCACACTCTATTTCCTTTCTGTCTCCTGATAACCTATCTTCCAGATTCGGTCTCTGTGTGTCTTCTCAATAAGCTTAGGTTAAATCAGTGAGGTCATACAGTATTTGTCCTTTAGTGACTGGTTTATTTCCCTCAACATAAGGTCTTCAAGATTCATCGATGTTGTCACATGTCTCAATACTTCATTCCTTCTTATAGCTGAGTAATTTCCCGTTGTATGTATATACCACGTTTTGCTTATCCATTTATCTGTTGATGGAAATGTGGGTTGCTTCCAATTTTTGGCAATAGTGAACAATGCCACCATGAACACTGATGGACATATATCTATTTGTGTCCATGCTTTTAATACTCCTGGGTATATACCCAGGAATGGGATTGCTGCATCATATGGCAATTCTCTAGTTATCTTCAGAGGCTGCACCATTATACATTCCCACCAACAGTGGATGAGGGTTCCCTTTTCTCCACATTCTCTCCAACACTTGGAGTTCTCTGCTTTTAAAAGAGCTGCCAGTCTAATAGGTGTAAGATGTTATCTCATTGTAGCTTAAATTTGTATTTCCCTGCTAGGTAGTGATCCTGAGCATTTTTTCATGTGCATTTTAGCCATTTTATTCCCTCTTTAGAAAAGCATCTATTCAAAAATCTTGTCCATTTTTAATTTTTTTTGTCTTTATATTTTTGAGATTTAGGAATTTTTTTATATATGATGGATATAAGGGCTTTATCGGATAAGTGGTTGCCAAATATTTTCTCCCATTTTGTAGGCTGCATTTTCACTTTCTTGACAAACTCTTTTGCAGTGCAAGTTATTAATTTAGAGAAGGTCACATTTATCTATTTTTTAATTCCTTGCTCATGCTTTGGGTATAAAGTTTATGAAACTCTTGCCTACAATATCTCATAGATGATTCCCTACTCCATCTTCTGGGAGTTTTATGGTCTTGGTTCTTATATTTAGGTCTTTGATCCATTTTGAGTTAATTTTTGTACAAGGCATGAGATATTGATCCTCTCTCATTCTTTTGGATATGGATATCTAGTTCTCCCAGCACTATTTTTGAAGGAGCCATTCTGTCCCTGTTGAGAGGGCTTTGTGGCCTTTTTGGATATCAGTTGACCATGTGCATGTGGATCTATGTCAGAACTCTCCATTCAATTCCATTGTTTAGTATGTTTATCCTTGTGCATATAACATGCATTTTTGACTACTGTAGCTTTGTAGTAAGCTTTAAATTAAGTTAGTGTGATTGCCTCTTTTTTGTGTGTGTGTGACTATTGGGGTCACTTGCCCTTTGAAATAAGTTTCATAATTGGCTTTTCCAATTCAGTAAAAAATGCTCTTGTGATTTTTATTGATATTGTGTTAAATCTGTATATCAGTTTGGGCTGGACCAACATCATAATGATGTTTAGTCTTCCAATCTATGAATATGGAATATTATTCCAATTATTTAGGACACCTTTGATTTCTTTTAACAATGTTGTGAAGGTTTCTGTGTCCATGTCTTTCACATCTTTAGTAAAAATTATTCCTAGATATTTGATTCTTCTGGTTCTCATTATAAATGGATTTTTTTCCTGATTTCTTCCTCAGATTACTCAGTACTAGTGTACAGAAATATTATTGATTTTTATGTGTTGATCTTATACCTGTCACTTTACTAAAATTGTTTATCAGCTCTAGAAACTGTTCTAGATTTTTTGGGGGCAGTCTACATATAGGTCCATGACATCTGCAAAGAGTGAAATTTTTACTTCTTTCTTTCCAATTTGGATGATTTTTACTTATTTTTCTTGCCTAAGTGACTAGAGGAAGTATTTCTAGCACAATGTTAAATAAGATCAGTGATGGATCTTAGAGGGAAAGCCTTTAGCATTTCACCATTGAGTATGATGTTAGCTGTGGGTTTTTTATATATACCCTTTATCATGCTGAGGAGGTTTCCTTCTATTGTTATCTTTTGAAGTGTTTTTTATCAAGAAAGGATGCTTTATCTTGTCAAATGCTTTTTCTGCTTCAATAGAGATGATCATGTGATTTTTTTTTCTGTCAATCTGTTAGTGTGGTGTATTACATTGATTTTCTTATGTTGAACCATCTTTGCATACCATGGATAAAACCCACTTGGTAATGGTGAATAATTCGTTTGATGTGTTGTTGAATATTATTAGCAAATATTTTGTTCAGGATTTTAGCATGTAAGTTCATTAGAGAGATTGGTCTGTAATTTTCTTCTAGCTTCTTTTTGTGTCTTTGGTATTAGTAGATTTTGTATCATAAAATTAGGTAAATTTCCCTCCATTTCTCTTTTTTAGAAGAGTTTAAGGATGATTGGTGTTAGTTCATTCAGGAATGATTGGTAGAATTTACCCACGGACTCATCTTGTTCTGGACTTTTCTTGATTGGGAGGTTTTCCACGAGTAATTCAATCTTGTTATTTTTTATAAGTCTTTTAATTTCATCAGTTTCTACTTTGATCAGTGCATATGATTTGTGTGTTTCCAGAAATTTGTCTATTTGATCTAAGTTACCCATATTTTTGGCATACAATTTTTCAAAGTATGTGGTACTTTTTATTTCGGTGGCATCAGTGAAAATATCCCCTCTCTTATTTTTTATTTTATATATTTGCATCTTCTCCTTTTTCTTTCTTTGTTAGTCTTGTTAAAAGTTGGTCTATTTTATTAATCTTCTTGAAGAACCAATTTTGGTTTTGTAAATTTTTTCTAGTGTTTTTCTAGTTCTCAATTTCATTTAGTTCTGCTCTAATCTTTGTGAATTCCTTCTTTCTGCTTTCTGTGGGATATGTTTGTCATTCTTTCTAATTCCTCCATGTGTCCAGTTAGGTCTTTATTTTAGCTCTTTCTTCTTTTTTAATTAAAGCATTTATGGCTATAAATTTCACTCTAAATACATATTCAGCTGCATCACATAGGTTTTTATATGTTGGGTTCCCATTTTCATTTGTTTCAAGGTACTTATTTATTTTCCAATTTCCTCAGTGACCCACTGATATGTAAAGAGGGTGTTAGGTCAGAGTAGGTAAGCAGGGCCCAAATCTCTCACAAAAACAATAGAAGGAATGCAAAAAGCTACTTTGGGGATTTGTGCAGTCCAGGAGATTTTTGCATAGTATCCTTGAGGGAAAGAGACAGAGATATGAAGAAGCAGCATGAAAACCATGGGTTACTTGTTTCTGTGACTGGGAAAGGACAATTCCCCTACCTTCAAGTACCCTCAGGAAACCATTGGCTCACTTCAGCCAACAGAGAGGGCAAAGGAAGTCTGACTCCCTGAGAGGAAGAAGTTCTGTCAGATGGCAGAGATTTGGTTTTACTTCAGTGAATTTGACTAACCAGGCCCACGTTGAATCTTGGATGTAGCCAGCCTGACAAGTAGAGGCTGAAACAGACACCTCTTCGGGAGAGCTGCAAGGCCAAAAAGTGTGTTATGTGCTCACAGTAAATTCAAATTGAGAGAGATTGAGGGGGGAAGGGAGATGGTGTGGGTGGATGGAACTGAGGAAATATAATAAAAATGCGAGCCTGCACTGAAGTGGCTAGAGAAATGGTAGGGAAGAGTTGATCAGGGAGGCTGTCATATCCACCCATTCTGAGAGAGAGAGGAACTGGCCAGTGATAGGGTAGGCTGACAGACACCTAACAGCCCAGAGAGAAGTAAGCCAGGAGAAAGAGCGGGCAAACTATCAGAAGTACAATTTGACTGGGGATAAAAGGGTGGGGAGAGGCAGACAAAGCCTTCAGAAGTCTACCTAAGTGGTAGAGTGGGTGTGTTTCAGAGGTTGAACTCCTGCCTC
Source organism: Cabassous unicinctus (assembly GCA_029593785.1). NCBI lineage: Eukaryota > Metazoa > Chordata > Mammalia > Cingulata > Chlamyphoridae > Cabassous > Cabassous unicinctus. The sequence continues at coordinate 4,865 of JAQZBX010054932.1, read as the reverse complement.
ACATATATGAGGTCCTGGTTTCAATCCCTGGTAACTACTAGTTGAAAAATAAAAAAATCCTAAACAGATTGAAGGATAGGGGAACAGGGAAAGACAGCCCATGAATGATGACGAACAAGTATTGAAAAGAAGGGATCCAGAGAATGATCCAGTGGGTTGCCAGTGATCCAGCTAGCATCTCATGAAAAGGAGCTTCTAATTAGAGACTTTTTTAAATTTTTGGATTTGTTATTTTATACATATTATTTTATTTATTTAATTGATTTTTTCATCCAAAACCAGGTACCTTACATGTGAAGGGTGGGCTGCAGGGTAATTGATTGGTGAGCACTGTCTCCTGAGACAGTTGCTAGGGGCCCCAAAGGGATATCTGTTTTCCTTTTTTTTTTCTCCTTTTTTCTCCTTAGATTACTTTCTTTCTTTCTTTCTTTTTCCCTATTCCATTGCTATTCTTGCATTCCGGCTGCTCTTGTTTAATCTTTATTTTCTTTCTTCTCTTCTCAACTTTCTGGGCTTTTATTTTATTCTAATTTTTCTTGTTTAATTTTTTTATTCCACCTTTTTTATTCTTATTCCTTTTTATTGTTTATCATTTTACAGTCTAATTGCTTATTTTTTCCTGGTTCTTTTATGGTTACTTTATTATATTTATTAATATTAAGGAGACACAGGGGGATCATACAGAAGAATTTTAAACATAACAGATCTGATGGTGATGAATGGCACAATGCAAAAAATGAAAATACACTGGAAGCTCAGAACAGCAGATTTAAACAGGAAAAGGAAAGAATTAGTGTTGTCAAATGTAGAGCACCTGAAATTGCCCAGAAAGAGAACAGACAGATAAAAAGAGAGAAGAAATCAGCAGAGACTCTGGAAACTGAATGGCAACACAAAAGACACACATATATGCCTTATAGGCATCCCACTGGGAAAAGAGAAGGGCAAGGGGACAGAAGGTGTGTTGCAGGGAAACAATGGCTGATAGTTTCCCACTTCTTTTGAGGAACTGGATGTACAAGTCCAGGAAGTGAAGCATACTCCAACCCATATAATTTCTATCAGGCCTAACACAAGACACATAATTATCAAATGTTCAAACACTCAAGACAAAGAGTGAATTCTGAATAAAACAAGAGAAAAGAGATCCATCACATAAGCTCTATAAGATTAAATGCTGATTTCTCATCTGAAATTTGGAGGTGAGAAGGAAGTGGTAGGACACAATTAAGGTGCTAAATGAAAAGAAAAAAAAACAACTTCCCACCAAGAATTCTGTGAATTCAAGGTGGTGGTGAGAGAAAATTTGGAAACTGATTTTACATGCAAACAATAAAAAAGAAAGTATGGGAGTAGCTATATAATAATGGAAATAATAGAGTTTAAATGCAAAACTATTGTTTAAGAGATAAAGAAGGACACTATATATTTTTAAAAAGGGCCATCTGTAAAGAAGAAAAAACAATCATAAATATTTATGCACCTAAAAGGGGTGCCCTAGAATACATGAGGCAAACAAGGGAAAAACTAAGGGGAGAAATAGATGCCTCTACAATTATACTGGGGGACTTTAATTCCTCATTAGCACCGTTAGACAGAATATTTCAACAGAGGGTTAATGAAGAAAATGAGACCTTGAATAATACATTAGAGGATCTAGATCTAATAGACATATACAGAAAATTTCACCCAAATACAGAAGAATATGTATTTTCTTTTCTTGAGCAAACATATAATTCTCTGGAATAAAAATAATGCTAGGTCACATAAAAAGTCTCAATGAATTTATAAAGATTAAAATTATATGAAGTAATTTCTCAGACCACAACAGAATGAAGCTGGAAATTAATAAGGACAGAGAACCAGAATAGGCATAAAGATGTGGAAGTTATACAACATAGGGCATTCTAAAATGAGATTTTAAAGATGACAATTACAACATCTTGAAAGTATGAATTCCCTATAAAGAAATCTTAGGAAAGTTTGAAAAGACTTCTGCACATAAAGTTATAGAAGAACATTGAGAAAAATTTAAAGAAGTCTGAAATAGAGGGAAAATCACATACATGAATGAAAAGAGTCAATATTGTATTTGTGTCAGTAGTGTCTAAATTGATGTAGTGATTCAGTGAAATTGCTAACACAATGGCAACTTTTTGTGTCAATTACAACTCATTACAAAGTTAACAATGCAATGAAAAAAGGAAACCATAGATAAGACACACTTGAGGACAAAGAATGGAATAGGAGTTTATATATTCTGTTTCGTGTTTTTAATGTCACAATAATGTCATTCCAGTATATGTATAAATAAGGAAGGAAACAGAGCCAAAAGGAACTCAAATGGATGAATCTAGTATTGGATAAAAGGACACAAGCAGAACTAATCTATGGGGTTAGATATCAGGAATGTAGTTTCTTTGGAGATGTGAGAGATGTAGTAATTTGATGGAGTTAGGAAAGGGGCTTTTAATAGGCTGGTTATTTTTTACTACTTGGCCTGTCTGGTGTTAACCATGTGTTTACTTCTTCACAATTAATTAATCAGGAAATTTATAATTTGAGTACTTTTATGACAATAGGTTATAAACCATTAAATATGTTTTAAAAAAAGAAAAGGATGCAAGCTCAACAGTGAATGAAAATGAAACTGTTATCTAATTGACAGACTGAATGTCTTAAAGCCAGAGTTCTAAAAGAAGGTTTGGGGGAAGGAAAGCAAGCTGATTAAAACCCAGAGTTATTTGGAGTCAATGCCAGCTGGACAGATTGAACTAAAATGTTCCAATGTGGTTATTTTGGGGTCCTGTAAATGAGAGAAAATTACTGAATCTGGGTTGATGACACTTTGCACTTCTTACCACATATGGATCAGTGTGTGAAATGCCCAGATCATCAGTAGGCAAGCAGTGAGAGACATTGCTGCCTCCAAAAAGCTATGACCTTCTTGGCTTATGAAGACCCTTTGGGAATGGCTCTGGTCTGCACAGCTCTTTGCTTCCCTTTCCTCACCACTGTTATTCTTGGGGTCTATGTGACAAAGGGACACTCCCATAGTCAAGGCTAATAACAGGACACTCAACTACATCCTGTTCTTCTCCCTCACCCTGTGCTTACTCTGCTCCTTACTTTGCATTGTTCATCCTAACACAACCACCTGCATCCATCAACAAATCACGTTTGGAATTGTGTTTACTATGGCTATTCCACTGTCTTGGCCAAAACAACCACTGTGGTTCTGGCATTCACGGCCACTGCACCAGGGAGAAGGATAAGGCAGTGGTTGGTGTCAGGGGCACCTAACTTTGTTATTCTCATTTGCTCTCTGTTCCAGATGACCCTCACTGGAATCTGGCTGGGAACATCTCCCCCATTCATTGATAAAGATGCACACTCTGAGCATGGCTTTATGATCACTGGGTGCAACAAGGGCTCAGCCAATGCCTTCTACTGTGTCCTGAGATACCTGGGCTGCTTGGCCGTGGGGAGCTTCACTCTAGCTTTCATGGCCAGGAACCTGCCTGACACCTTTAATGAAGGCAAGTTCTTGACCTTCAGCATGTTGGTGTTCTGCTGTGTTTGGGTCACTTTCCTCCCTGTCTACCACAGGACCAAGGGAAAGGTCATGGCAGCTGTGAAGACTTTCTCTCTTGGCTTCCAGTGCTGGATTACTAGACTGCTTTGCCCCAAAGTTCTATGTTATTTAGTTAATGCCGGTTATGAACACTCAGCATGGATTATGGTATAAAATATATTCTGGGGACAAAAAACCTTCTTAAGTTTTAACTCATATATTTCCTACAGTAAACAAGGACCTGATGAAAATGTATACCATGCTTGCAGTCTAATATTAGATTAAAATATAATATAAATTACCTTCTTCAATTAACTAGTGTCTCTCATTTTTTTCTCTAATAATATCAGGAGCAAAACAAACCTCAGCCATCCAAATTTCAAATATAAATTTCATTTTCAATTATTTTTTTTGGTTCCTCACAGTAGGCTCACTTATGATTACTGATATTTTGCTCAATTCTGTGTGTAATAACCAACTTTACATAGCTTCTACTTTAACACTTTTTTTTTGTCTAATTTTTCTGGTAAACACCATAAAGATTTCTCTCCTTTCATGTCACTAAGACTATCTTAATGATCCAATAGCATATATGGAATATTCCTTATTTTCCCACAGATTTCCATGGTCATAGTTTAAATATAATACATTCTGGTATTTTGCATCAGCACCCCTTTGGCTGACTAATACATCATTACTTCATCGTTTCAGGCTTTGAGAGAGAGAGAATGACCTCAAGATGTCTGTACCAATGAAGGTCCTGCCTGACAAATGCAGTTTGTGGAAGCCCATCTAAAAGAGGACTTTGTCTTCTAGTTTTAGGTTATCTAGTTCCATCTCTGACCATACTAGAAAGTAGGAATCTTTATTTTGGGGACATTAGCTTAGCTTCTCTCAGAATCATCTTCTGAAATGGTTATTTAATATTATGCCCTTATTTCAAGATATAGTCATAGAAAATATTCTGTTTTAGTAGTTATAAATCTGATATCAAGAACACTGTTCATTTTGCCATTCAGATTCTTACATAAAACCAAAGTTCCTCCATAAAAGATTTATTTTAGAGTTCATTTCTAAGAATATCTTCCATTTTTTTCTGAAAAAATAAAATATTCTTCTTTTCTGATAATGAGAATTGCATAATTTACTAGTGCCAAGAACCTATAAATCAAATTTTATGTTCAACCACAGCAACTAGAGTATCCTTTAAGATCAACATATTTCAATCATTGTCCATTCATTTATACTGATTTTCTCTTACTCTTTTATTAACCATGTATATATATTTAAT
>JAQZBX010054931.1:0-18541 GCA_029593785.1 Cabassous unicinctus | reverse complement strand
TACTCAGTTGTTAGAAGGAATGCACTATTAACACTTGGGATAACATGGATGAATCTTGAAGACCTTATGTTGAGTGAAGTAAGCCAGGCACTCAAAGACAATTATCACATGACCTCACCGATATGACTTAAGCAAACTGAGCAGACTCACTGAGGTAGAGTCTTGAAGACAGGATATCAGGGGACAGAAAGGGAGTAGAGTGTGCTGAGCCGAAGCTCAATATGGGCAAAACCTATGATAAGGTGGTGGGGTGTGATTTGGCAGTTGAGATGGGTGATGGTGGTGCAGGTATGTGAGTTGTGTCATTGGTGCTAGAATGTGAGGGTGATCAGTTTGGGGGGCTGGTTGGAATATCCATGGAACTGTGGGGAGGAATGAAGGATAGAAAAGGTGGACCTGGGGATTTGTAGGTCTCTGGTTGAAATTACAATGATGGGAATGTTTTTTCAGCAAATATGGCAGGGGTGGGTCACTGATGCAGGTTGTTGGGGTTGGGGGACATTTGGGAAAGTGTGTACCAGACATGCTTCTGTGGTATAAGAATGTCATCTTGTCAAAAGGTGTTATCTCTGTGGGTAGAGACCCACACAGGAAGCAAAAAAATAGTAAACTCTCATCCTGGGGAGTCCTGCTATGTAGAGAGATAAGAATCTCTCGAGTACATAGGAAGTGCCTAATAAAAGTACACAAACTGGTATGTCAAGCTTTCAATGTTAATGTATATATGAATAAACCTTCTTCAAAAATTGAAACTTAGTGGTTGCCAGAGGTTCTTAGGAGATGGAGATGGAGATGGAAGAATAGGTGTAAGATGTGGCATTTGGGGAGATTGAAATTGTTCTGCATATATTGCAATAATGGATACAAGCCATTATATACATTTTGTCAAAACCTATAAAATTGTGTGGCGCAAAGTGTAAACCATATTTTAAACCATACACTATGCTTAGTAGCAATATTTCAATATGTGTTCATCAATTGTAACAAATATGCTACAATAATGAAAGATGTAGTTAATGGGGGAAAAACTGGTGGAGAATAGGGTGGAGTATAAAGGAATCCCCTATATTTTCAATGTAATATTTATGTAGTCTAAAGCTCCTTTAAAAATAAAATAAAGAAAAAAATGACATAGCAAATATTTACTTACACATGTGTTTTTATGTTTCCACAAACTAGAATAAAAGCAGGTATTTTGTGCATTAGACATTGTACAAATTAAATAACTATATCTTGAATGAATGACAACAATTATGTACTATCTATATTGTTTAAAATATCTACACTGTTAGTGAAAGGAGCTGTTATAAGGGTAAGAGTGCTCAGTGTATTTGGCTCTGATTTGCTAGACCTATCCAAATCTAAGTTTCATTAACTGAAGTATTATATGACGGTACATTAATAAAATTAGAATACTTGGGGTTTTTCTAGTTTTATATTGTGACGTTGTGCTTGTTAATTAACTGTTAATTAAAAAGATTCATCCTCCAATCACAAAATTGGAATCAGGTATCTAAGGGATGAATTTAAAGAGGAGGTTGAAAATAGGTGGAAATTTTTCTGGGGAAAGCTGTCACATGTATCTAGAAGGATATGGTTAAATAATAGAATTTCAATTGAAAGAATGAATATCACTGAAACAATAGAAAAAAAGAAAAAAACACTCAAGAAAGTGGTAGGGAAGGAAAGCACTTTCAGTGACACTGACACTTCCTTAGGGTGGAAAAGAGAGTGTGTGCAAGGAAAGAGTAAGCTAGGGAGACCACATTCTATGCGGGAGGCTTTGAATAGGAAAGGTCTATTGTGAAAGATCCAATGCTGGAGGGTAATTGCAAAGAAAGGAGAAAAACTGGGAGAATAAGGCATTAAAATGCAAATTCCAGAGTCAAGGAGGGACAGGCAAGACAGAATCAACTGTCAGAGTGTAAAACTCACTGCACCCTTCCTCACAGGGTAGAGATAGAAGAATATTAGTTCAGACCTGTGATCCAAATACGTGAAACGTGCAGTTTCCTGTTATACAAAATTCCTGGCCAAGTCTATGAGAACTCCACAGCACTTTCCTTAAGTAATCTCACCCAAAGACATCCAGAAAAGCCCTAGTTCTTAACGTTCCCCTGGGCCTGCAAATACTTTAAGGAATGAGTCCGGAGACACAGCCTCTTGGGCAGATAGAGGAAGTGTGCATGTTCAGAGCTGTGGGGGGAGGAAACAGCTGGTGCAGCAAGGAATCATCTACAGGCAGCCAGGGGAGGCAGTTTGTGCTCCAGGCTGAAGCACTGTGGGAGGAAGGCTGTTATACTGCTGAGAGTAATAATCTCCCAGATTTTCTGCCTGGAGCTTGGTGATGGTGAGAGTGAAATCTATTCTAGACCAACTGCCACGGAATCGCTAAGGGACCACAGATGCCCAGACAGATGCATAATATATGAGAATATAGGAGCCTGTCCTGGTTTCTGCTGGTACCAGTCTATGCTTCTGCTAATACTTTGTCTGGGTTTGCAGCTGATGGGGTAAGTGTCTCCTGGAGGCACAGGCATGGAGGCTGGAGACTGGATCATCACAATGTCACAACTGGCCCCTGAACTCAGAATGGACAATGACCACACATTCCTACCAGTTTATCATAGACATATTAAAATACATCAATTAAATGTGATTTCTAATGGTTTCGAATTAAATAACAGTATTTAATTAGATCTATTTTGGAAATAGCCATTATGTCCACTGCATCTTAAAATCATTTCTCAATTGTTCATGGATATTATTCAGAAGACACTAAGGCACTTTTCAATTTCTCACCAGAAATCCAGAGGAACAGGGATATGAGGACTTGAGTCTTTGAGACCACCTTTCTGGCCTTGACTGCACAATGCTGCTTAGTTCACATTGCAAAGTCCTCATTTATAGAATCTGAGCAGCTGACCTGGGCCTGGAGGAACCTACGCAAAGCAATCAGTGGGCATGGAGAAAATTGTTTGGGCAGTGAGTGGTGAATTATCCAATGGAAATAAAAATTAAAAATATCATCACTGAAAGTCTAATTTTATGGCAACTCACAAGCTCTCATATATGAACTTAGAATCTCTAAAACTAAAAACATATAATAGATCTAATGAAGAGCTTTTACTTTAAAAATATATTTAGGCTGGTGGGGTTGCTGATGACAACCTGGGCCCCTGTTCAACTCCTCCTGGTCTCTGCAGGCTGCACCTTCTCCCTGTACTTGCTATCGATGTGACCTCTCCATGGGCCAAAAGAGGGCAGGGGCAAAGGGGCTGGCAGCAGGTCAGTGTGGTTCCTTCCAGACCTGGAGGCTTTAGAAAGCCCAGGAAAGAGCCCCAGGCCTCTGCTTCCCTGCCCTTCTGCAGCTCCTACCTCTACAAACAGGGCTTCTCCATCCCTGGATTTAGCTCCTTGGTGGTTTAGCAGGTGCTTTGCTTGGGCCATGGCTGGGGCATCTGCAGTGATGTGTGGTGACGTATGTGGGAGCCACATGCTGCCTCCTGGTCTACAAGACTTTGGCAAACAGTTCGTGGTCTCCTGCTTTCTTGATGAAGTGGCCAATGCAATTTCATTTGTGTATAGACAGGCTCCATCTTATCATCCCTTAATTCTCAGGATGATCTTATCTCCTGGGAAACTGCGTTTACGTTGTTAAACATTTCCCTAATGACCTTGGGTCCTGGGACACCCTTTAAAAAATTTTAGCCAAAAACACCTGTAATATGAATAGAACAAGAAACTCTCATCACTAAAATTGCAGAAAAGAGTGTTTCCTCTGCAATTTCTTGCTAATGACCTGCCTTTTCTATAATCCCGGAAAGTAAGCTGACGCACTGCATGGAACTTGCACATGGAGCTGAAATGCACAATGACTTCTGTTGTTCTGTTTGTGTTCAGACACACTGATATTACCATGTTTATCAAACCTCCTTTTGATCTCATGTCCTGACAGTTAAGCTAATTGGAAACAGAATATTAAGTCTCAATAGAGCAAGCTCTGTATGTTTTTGCACTGTATGCCATCAACATGAGGTGCAGGGTCCTTGACTCTAGTGATCCAATGACGATCAATACATTTTCTAATCTGCCCTTTCTTTATTAAATCCCTTCTACCACCTCCTGCTAAGAGGAGAGACTCAACACACCAGGATATCAGTCAATGTGCCCTCTGAATGGTCTTCAATTTGTCATTTGACTAAGACGAACTGAGAAAAAACTTTATTTTATATTTTCATAAAAAGAGAAAAACGTGGTTTCTGATATTATTATGTTGTATTTTAATTACCTATAGTTCTCATTGCTTCCTGAGGATGCATCATTGAATTGGAACAAACCTGTGTTAACACTTCCAAGGACAGAAAGACCTTGACAAATAAATTGAATAGCTCGAAAGTCCTGTACCGAACAAGAGAAGCTCACCATTTCTCATCGGAAGTGCCCTTGAGCTCCATCTGTTGGCCTTATCGTCTTGCCAAGAGTGTTAATCTAGACCTCTTGCTCTATATCAATGCTTGGGATTACTCATGTTCAGCAGGAAGAAAGAATTCCTAGACTGTGTTTTTGGGGCATCTGATAAACCTTTCATATCAAGGGCTTCATTTTTAAAATAAGTTTCTTTAAAAGAAGCCATGGTAGCAAAAGTGGAGGTGAAACTGTGGAACTTTGTGTGCTTTAGTAGGTGGAGGGAAGTAGGAAATGTGAAGTTTTGCACAGTTACAAGTGTGTGCCCTTTTCCTTTAGTAGAACTCTTAAATTTTTCCCCATTCCCCTGATTTTGCCACAATGTGCTTTATCACTTCTGAATTTACAGACAATTTCCCAAATCATTGGATATATATGGGTTCAGTTTCAGTAATGGTAGGCTTTGTTCCTCAGGTCAAGAATCTTGGTGAAATAATAATAATACATGCTGGAGCAAAATAATAAAAGAAAGAAAGAAGATTAGAGAAGATTAGACAAAGGAAGGGAAGAGGCAAGAAAAAGAGGAAGAGAAGAAAATGTGTAACTTTGGCTGAAATTTTATAAGAGTCTGTGACCAAACACTTTTTTAAACTCTAAAACCAATTTTATGCAAAGGTATTTAAGGACTTTAGGAATAGTTAACTTACAGTTCAAGAGCTCCCGAGGGCTCTAAAGACATCTGGACATTATCAGCAGTGCAGACAACCCCAGCAATTTGGCACCCTGTTGGTGGGTCTTACCTTGGATTATATATTTACCTATCTTTCTAATGTAAACGTGATAGACTCATTTAAAATTTCCTTACACATGGTTCTTCTTCCCAATTTATTTGAACCTATTATTATCACTGTATCCATTGAATATCTTTCCCAAAGACTTACATCTTCCATCTGTTCATTAGCCAGTTGAGCCAGAATCTCAGCAAAGTTGCAAACAACACCTACTCTCCAGTTCATCAGACTCACCCAAGACAACAAAGAAAATGATGATGACGATGGGCAATGTCCATCCAAAATATATGAGAGAGTACCTACAACTTAAAACAAGACACTTCCATCCATCTCCCCCAGGGTATCTCAGCCCCCTCTAAGTCAGAAACAGAATAGGCATTACGATCACAAAAGCCCCAAGATTGAGGAATGAACAAAATAAAGGGGAAATGCAACTATCAACCATAGTAGACTTATTGTTATTCTAGTAATTGGAGAATTTGTAATATTGATATAAAGACAGTGGTCTCCAGAGGTTATGAGGGGACGGAGACGGGAAAATAGGTGTAACATGATATTTTTCGGACATTGCAATTGTTCTGCATGATATTGCAACAGCAGATACAGGCCATTATATATTTTAACAAACTTATAAAATTTTGAGGTGCAAAGTGTACACCATAATGTAAAATATAGGCCATGGCTAGTAACAATGCTTCAATATGCATTCATCAATTGTAACCAAATACCACTCTAATTGAAGATGTTATTAATACGGGAGAATGTGACAGGGAAAGGTGTTGGAGTATATGGGAAAGTCCTATATATTTGATGTACCTTTTATGTAATCTAAAACTTCTTTAAAAAGAAATTTGTGCCTTAGATGTATGCCCAGGTGAACTTCCTCCCATGTATCCCGCAACACTTATTCCCCAAATCAATGATCCTTCCCTGCCACATGTGAAATCCTTCTGTGAACCAAAACTTCTTCAAAATGAAGCCAACAAAATAACCCAAACAATTAATAATAAAATGAAATAATGATAGTTTTATACATAAGAAATAAAATACAGAAAAATTAAAAAATAATTACATTAAAAAGTTGGGCTTTAAAAGATAATGAAAAAATATGTGTTCAAATGTTCATGGGGCATTATCACAGTATGTTTAGATTCACACACTAACTAAAAGATTATCAAATTCCCATCCTGGGGAGCTGTATTAGTCAGGGTTCTCTCAGGAAACAGAATCAACAGGAGATATCTGTCAATAATATGAGACCTTATAAGAGTCTCTCACGTCACCGTGGGGAAGCACAAGACCAGGTTCCGCAGGCAGGCTGCAAACCAGGGGTTCCGATGAAAGTCTGAGTCCAACCACGAGCTGGGAAATTCTCTCTGAATGTTGAAATCACTTCCCCTTTTAAGGCATTCAACTGATTGGATAAAACCATCACCCATTAATGATGCAATCTCCCTGATTGATGCAGATGTAATCAGCCATCCACTCAGTAAACTCATTGGTGATCGAAGACCATAAATGCTCTTGTATTGCAATTAGCCCAGTGCTTGCTGGACCAAACACCTGGACACAATTACCTGGCCAAGTTGACACATTAGCCTAACCATCACAAGAGCTGTGCCACATTCTCTAATGGAAAAACAATAATCCCCCAAGTACAGGGGCAAATGACTAGTGAAGGAAAATGGTCCATTGTTAGACCCTTGATATTGATGACTATACTTATGAGCCTTTGTTCTTGAAATTGAAACTTAGCCTAGTGTTGTAGGGTGCCTAAGAGATACCTACTGGGAACCTCCCTCTTGCTCAAATGTGGCCTCTTTCTAAGCTGAACTCAGCATATAAATGGAATACCTTTCTCCTAGCATAGGACATGACTCCCGGGGATGAGTCTCTCTGACACAGAGGGATTGTTACTAAGTACCAACAAGCAAAGCAATTAGAAAAAAAGCCCTTGAACAAAAGGGGAAAAAGGTAAAGACAAATGAGTTTATATGGCTAAGAGACTTCAAAGTGAGTCCGGAGATAGTGCCAGGATAACGCTTATGTATAGCTCAGCTGGATCTCATTCACAACCAAAGTAGATACTACCCCAAATAGAGGGGCTCCTGAGGGCTATGGAGATATCCAGACTCTATTGTTAGGGCAGATAACTCAGGAGGTAGGTGCCTTGCCAGTGGTCCCTCTTTAGGTATTTATGTTCCCCAGTGTGACAGAGTTGGATTCAGCTGTGTTTTCCCTATACATGGCTCTTCTGCGCTTCAGTTTGAACCTATAATTAGTAACAGAGTTGGTAAGTGTACGTCCAAGAGACCTAAATCTTGGGGCTGTCCATGTGCCAGCTGGGCGCTTAATCTCAACAGAGTTGCAACACCTACTATCCAGTTCATTGGACTCTCCAAAGACAACTAACAAGTAAGAGATGATGGACAAACAACATACCAAGGAACCGAGAGTGTCTACAACTGCAAGCAAGAGATTCCCATCCATTGACCATATGGGATCAAAGACGCCCTCTATTAAAGGTGTCCTAGGCATCAACACCACAGAGTCCTCAGGATTAGGGAATAAACAAACTATGGACTAAAGAAGACTTACTATTATCCTACTATAAACTTATTGTGATTCTAGCAATGGAAGAAAGATCATTGATGTGGAGGCAGTGGCTGTTGGAGGTTCTGGCGGTAGAGAAAGGGAAAAACAGGTGTAATACAGGGGCATTTTTTGGACTTGGAAACCATCTTGAATGACATTACAATGAAAAATACAGGCCCTTATATATCCTGCCATAATCTACAGAATTGAGTGGAAGAGAGTATAAACTACAATGTAAACTATAATCCATGCTTTGTGGCAATGCTCCAAAATGCATTTATCAATTGCAATGAATGTCCCACACTAATAGAAAGTGTTGCCAATGTGGGAAAATGTAGAAGGTATGGGGAGTATGGCATATGGGAATCCTTTCTATATATTACATATTTATATAATCTAAGGATCTGCTAAAAAATTAAAAAAAAAACAAAAAGTTTTTTTTAAATAATTTGTGAAATAAGAATTTCCTATACTGTAATTACATTGAATGTTAATTTCTTAAGTGTCCCAATCAAATGACACAGATTGACAGAATGGATAAGAAAAGATAAGCTCTTCATATGCTTTTTCCAAAAGACTCACCTTAGGCCTAAGTATACAAAGAGATTGCAAATGAAAGGCTGGAAGAAGCTACTCCATGCCTGCAGTAACTCAAATTGAGACTGCTTGTTAATAGTGTCTAGAAATACTAGTGAATTTGCTTATTAAACTTGTATCATTCCACTTTGCTGAACTCGTTTAATAACTTTGTCATAGTTATTTCAGAATTTTCTAAATATATGATTATGTTATATGCAAACAATGAAAGTGTTACTTCCTCAGTTACAATTTGCGTTCCTTTTATTTATTTTTCTTATTGAAATGCTTCAGAGAGAACTTCTAATACAATGTTGAATAAAAGTGGTGACAGTGGGCATCCTTGCCTTGTACGCAATCCGAGAGGGAAGGCTTCCAAACTTTCCTCATTGAGAATGATGTTGGCTGTGGGTTTTTCATACATGCCCGTTATCATGTTGAGGAACTTTCCTTCTATTCCTATTTTTCAAAGTACTTTTTAACTAGAAAGGGTGCTGGGGTTTGTCATATGCCTTTTTGGCATCCATGGAGATGATCATGAAGTTTTTTCCCTTTGATTTGTTAGTGTGGTGAATTATGTTATTTGGTTTTCTTCTGTTGAAACACTCTTGCACACCAGTAATAAAACCCCTAGCTCTTGGTGTGTAATACTTTTAGAATGTGGTTGGATTAGATTTGCAAGTATTTTGTTGAGAATTTTTGCATCTATGTTCATTAGAGTGATTGATCTGCAATTTTCTTTTTTCGTAATATCTCTATCTGGTTTTGGTATTAAGGCAATGTTTGCTTCATAAAATGAGGTGGGTAATGTTGCCTCCTCTTCAGTATTATGGAAGGGTTTAAACAGAATTGTTCTTGATACTTCTTGAAATGTTTGATAGAATTTACCTGTAAAGACATTGGTCCTGGACTTTTCTTTGTTGGGAAATTTTTCCTGACTAATTCCATTTCTTTATTGTGATTGGTTTGTTGACTTCTTGTAGAATCAATGTAGTTGTTTCTGTTTTTCAGAATTTGTCCATTTCATGTGGGTTGTCTAATTTTTTGGCACAAAATTTTTCATAATATCCTGTTATGATCCGTTTTATTTATTTGCTGTCAGTCATAATGTCCCTCACTTTATTCCTGATTTTATTTATTTCCACCTTCTCCCTTTTTTCTTTGTTAGTCTCACTAAATGTGTGTGAATTTTATGGATTTTCTTAAAGAACCATGTTTTGTTTTTGTTGATTTTGTCTATACATTTTTTTAAATTCTCAACTTCATTTATTTCTGCTCTAATCTTTGTTACTTCTTCTTTCTGCTTGTTTGGGATTGAGACGATGTTCTTTTACTCATTCCTCCTGGAATTCAGTTAGGTATTTGATTTTAGCTCTTTTGTACTTTTTAATACATTTTATTTAGGGCTTTAAATTTCACTCTCAGAACTTCCTTCACTGTATCCTCTAAGTTTTGATAAGCTGTGTTTTCATTTTCCTTTATCTCTAGACAAGTACTAATTTCTCTTGCAATTTCTTCTTTGACCAAATGATTGTTTTAAAATGTATGGTTTGGCTTCTATATGTTTGCAAATATTCCCATTCTCTGCCTATTATGAATTTCCACCTTCATTCCATTTTTGGCGCATGAAAGTGCTTTGTATAGACAATCTTTTTAAATTTATTAAGACCTTTTTTTTTATTCCACCTGTGGTGTCTCCTGGAGAAAGATCCATGAACACTTTAGAAGAATGTATACGCTGCTGATTTCGGGTGCAATTTTCTTTATTTATCTGTTAGGTCTACTTTATCATCATATTGTTCAAGTACTCTTCTCTCTTTTTTATCCTCAGTTTAGTTGTTCTATCTATTATTTTAGATGTATAAATGCACCACGGTTCCATGAAATGTTAATATTTAGGGAATCTGGAGTAGGGCAAATGGAAAATCTATCTTACCTCTGCAGATTTCTGTAAATCTAAAATAATTCAATAATCAATTTTATTTTAAAAACACACAAATAGATATATTTGTAAAGCTAATTGAACACTGGATGGGACCATGCTTCTTTGAGGTCTAATTTTTCTTTGCTCATTCCAAACGCTTCTCATTTACAGCAACCCTTTTCAAACTAGGGCGTTTGGATAACTGGTGTATATAAAGGTTCTCCCAGATATTCCTGTGCATAAAAGGTTTACAAGGAGTTAATTTCCAGGCATTGGTTTTCTGCTAAAATTCCTTACAAAAACTTAATCCTACTCTAAAGCCAGACCCCATCAGGAGGGACATTAAAACACTTGTTCCAGACTTTCAGCATCTCCCTTTATGAGAGCTGCATCCTATTTGCAGATGTGCTTCTTTGACACCTGAATTTCCTCACCTCATTGGTCGCTTTGGTCCATACAAACCTGCTTTAGAGCAAACTCTTCAACCAGAGTAGGTGTCCCACAAGTGGACACAAAGGTTTTCCCAGGGATTCATGGTCAAGAAGAAGTTAAATGGAATGTATTTCTAGATCTATGTATTCTGCTCTAATTCTTTTCTACACTGGATCTTCCCAAGAACAGTCAAGTTGTGCTGCTGACTCTCCTTTCCCACCGCATGTGAACAATCAGCCTTAACTGCTTTGCTAAGGTAAGTGAGCACTCACTCATCTTACTGTAGGCATTTCCATGGAATCCAAAACCTGTGCAGCAAAAAATTCAGGGATTTTCCACAGACCCACGTGGGTCAACATTAAGAAAGTGAATGAATCTAGAAACTGGCAACTGTCCTGTTGTGCCAAATGTTTCACAATCAACAAACTGAAGGAAGATCTAATTGAATTGTCAGCCCAAATATTCCAACATGCAATTATGGAATTCCAAAATTCATAGCCTGAGTCCACATTGTTTAATTTTATCTTCTAGATTTTAATAACACCCTGTTTGTAAACTTTGCTTTTAGTAATTGCAACTAGCTAAACCCTACAAGCTCACATTTTCCCACTTCCTTGAATAATGGGATTAAAAATTTCCGACTAATTTTGAAAATAATTTGAACAAATTTTAAAAGATTTCCTTACAAAATGGCCATTAATTTAGAAGACATCTAGGTTTCTTTATGTATTTCTTGAAAGTCCCAAAATTTGTGGAAATTAGCCTATATTTAGCAGCAAAGAGAGAGGGTATGGAATGGATAATTTTGTTTTTATTCAATATCAAAATTGTCTAAGTCCCTATTAAGTTACACTGTGTGTGCTGTGTGTGCTTGTGTGAAGAGACATGTGTTCTTAAGCATATATATATTTATAAAATACATGTATTATAATATTTATCTATATTAACATTTGTAATTTTGATTAGCACAGGTTTTCTTTGAGTTTGATCCAAGGTTGCTTGAATCAAAGTATGAAGAAGTTTCTACCAAAATCAATTAAAAGAAAATTTCATCATATTTGCTTTCTTAAATTGGAAGAAAATTGTTCTTATCACCACTTTTTGCTTTCCCAAATTTGTCCTATTGTTACCACACACATTGAACAGTTGTCTCAATATTTAATTTTTACTGAATTTGCAGTGGTATTCTTAGTAATAGGAGATATTTGGTCTATAGCCGAATGAATTTTCTGAAGCTTTTGTTTTGTCCCTTCCTCCCCCCAGAATTCCTGCCCACCCATAACCTCAGAATGCTAAATAGGGTCACTGCAGATGGAATTAGTTAGATTAAGATGAGGCCGTCCTGGAGTAGGGGACCAAATCCAGGGACTGGTGTCTTTCTAAGCAGGGGAGGCGTGGAGACTCAGAGCCACGGAAGAAGGCGGTGTGAAGACAGGCAGAGAGGCAGGTGCTATCAGCCAAGCACCACCAAGGAATGGGAGCCACTGGGCATGGAGGGGTCTCCCTCGCACCCTGAAGGGCCGGGCCCTGCCCTGCCGACACCTGGATTTCAGATTCTGGCCTCCAGAATTTGGAAGAAGACGCCCTTGTCGTCTCTGGTGCACTCGTGCAGTCGTCCACGGTGTCCAGGTGCAGCCGCAGGCTCACCAGAAGCGGTGCACGTGTGCTGGCAGCTGCGATACCACCCGGTTCAGGCGCAGAAGTACCTGCCTTTGAAGAAGGCTCCCCCAGGGTCTGGGACACTGCGTAAGAGTCAACATCACACCTGAGCGGCAGGTCCCGCGGGCGGGATACTGGATCGGTTCTCTGGGGTTCTAAAGGAGAGGAGAATCCTCGGGTGGCGCAGTGGGGGACACGGACTCCCGCTAGCTGGGCAGCTGCCAGGTGCTCACTTCATCCTCATAGGTGAGCTGGTAGCGCAGCGGGCGCCCACACGGCCAAGAAGATGTGGCTGCATGATGAATGGAGAGGGCCGTGGTGTGGCTCAGCCAATGGTGTGACCAAACTCATTGACGGCCACTGCGAGCAGGTCCATCTAGAAAGATACTAAAAATTACATGAAAAATGAAATCAGTATTGAAGTAAACTGTTTTCTAATGAAAACACTTTAGATTATTGATGTAAAATAGACATCAATGAACTGTTTGCGACCCATTCTTCACCTAATGGACCAAAACAAACAAACAAACAAACAAAAAAAAAAAACAAAAAAAAGGTCATTTTACATGTCATACTCTCACAAGAAAACATGGCATTAAAGATTAGTAAAATTAAATTAGAAGAACCTTCATTTGATCTAAGTGAAATCTCATGTGTCAGAGATAATTAAATAAATCTTCAACAGATAAATGTGGTAAAATGGTGTCAGGACTAGTGTTATGAAAATAAAAGTTTCCCTGAGAAACAAATGCTAGGATTCTGTCACTGATGTGAGTTCTGGTTTCAATGTGATCAATCCACATGTCATACAGTAAATGTCAACGAAACTTTAGAGCAAGTTATACATTTGTGATGTCCTACTTATTGTCAAACAGAAAATCGGTAGTTAATTTTTCCTTTAGCATTCACTTTTAATTTCTGTTTTCATTGTTGCCCCAAAAGTTGCTTGTGACATGAAACACTGGGAAGAAACTATAAAATAGTCACGATTTACACCATACAGTAAAGACAGACCTGCTTTAGCACGAGAATGCATGTTGCTGGATATTGCTTCCATAGCAGGACTCCTGAGTCTCTTCTCCAGCAAATATTTTACATTACCTTAAGCTATACTTTCCAGTGTTTTCCACTATTCACACCAAGTTCAACTTGACATCTTTGTGCATCCAGGTGGACACAGCACAGACTAAGGCTAGTGCATCCAAGAGAATGGAGGTTCAGATGCATCAAATATTTCTATCCTCATCTTCTGAGATTAGATGGAGTTAGCTTTACCAAGATGAAAAGGAAAAGAGCCAGGAAAGCAAGAAGGTTATTGCAGGTCTCTCTCAGATTTAGCCACAAGGTAGAGAGAGAACTCTCTTCTCTACACAGGGATTTCATTAACAAGATCATAGCAGAAGCAAGAAGCAAAAAAATAAACAAAAGATCACCAAAAAACATTATGATGTTTTTTTAGTTGTAGCTATTAATGATTAATGATCCTTTCTGATAAAATAAACAAACCTGGGACAAATGCTAAACTGGAGAGTATACTACAACAATTTATATAAAGCAGGAATTTTCAAGGTATTTTTTAAAAAAGAAAGTTGAGGAATACACGATAGAACTCAACCTCTGAAAGTTTAACAAGCTCACAGAATAATCTAAGATCATTTCGGTATCCCAGATTGCTGCATATCAGAATCAGCTGGCAACCTGGTTCAAAATATGAACCTTGAGCCACATGTGGGCAAACTGGACTCAACTCCCGGAATTGAAATTTGGGAATCTGATCTGAGCCAAGTCATGAGATTTATAGCCTTTCGGCAGAAGTCTGTGAATGTTTATTTAGAAACTAACACTGCAACAAAAAAAGCTGTCCCAATGACAGCAAGGACATAAATAAAATATTTGTACCATCAGATCATGAAGATTAAGTATATAAATCATAACATGATAATCATTATAATTGTCTTAATGGTACAGTAATGACAACCTGGCTAAGGATAGAAAATATGGCTATGTGATTTTGAAATGAAAGATCTCTCTCTGCCTTTATTGTGATCTTGGTAAAAAGCAAAGTGGTGCAGAGTATTCAAGAGAATAACACATAAAAAATATGAGTTACATCAAAAATGATAGGATTCTGGCATGTGAGGATATATTTTTATTACAATAAAGGCTCAAGACATAATGACTGTGAAGAAAAAGACACTTGTAGAGCCTGAAAATGAAGGCCGTGCCCAAATGTGTTCTACTTGCCAGGCACTGCTCAAACATTTACATTTAGAGCTCATTGAGCCTCACAATACTCTACAAAACGTACAATTATTATATTCTTGTATCACAGAGAAGTAAAGTAGGTTAATTTCCCAATGGTAGGAAATGCCAGAACAGTAAAAAATAAAATTCATACTTTAGGAATCAAGGGCATGGAGAAACCTGTTCTCATCTATAGATATTTATGGTTACAGAATAAGAGAATGGTTTTTAGAAGGAGAATTTAACACAGAGATGAATGCCCATTTTTTGTGTATTGCTCTTTTTTTTCCAACAAATCAATCTTATGGATACAAATCAATAAAGCATAAATCCATTGAACATGTCCAACAAATGGTCCTTGGTATAAATGATGTTTAGTCCGATTTTTGCATATTGATCTTATATCATAGCCCTCTACTGAAAACATTTATTATCTGTAGTAAGGAAGACATATTCATGACCATCACTGTCCTCGTTTTTGTAACTGGTCACATACACAAAGTTCTTATTCATCACTCCCTTCTTCAAATACCCATTCCAAGTTCCCTTCACCCTCAGGAAGCATCTCAGCTGGCCATGGTCTTTGCCTGATGGGATGACGCATGCCTTCATTCTTGAAGGTTCTTGGCCATGGGTAGTTCTGCCTGGATTGAATTGTTTCACTTTTACATTGAATTGAATCACAGGGCATCGTAATACTAAGAGATGTCTTAGGTCATCTCCTGTATTCCAGGCAAACTCTTCCTTACCTCCATTGTTTAGGAAAACTCCTATTTCCTCTTGATAGTCAGGATCAATAAGCTCAGATTGCACTGTAATTTTCTTCTTTCCCTTTTGATTCAGAGTCATGAAGAGACCAATGTGGGCAGGTGACAGTCTTAACATCCAGATCAATGGGACCATTGTTGTGTTTCCTATTGAAGCACTCTTCCTTTTGGAACAAAGACCTGGAGATAAGCCAAGCTTAAGGTTGCAGGGACAGGAAGCAAATATTTTCCTAGTGGATTAAGGGGTAATATTGAGTGCTTCCACTCCCAATTCCACCCCTTCATATCTGAACCTGTGGGAAAAATAGCACCATATGGTGAAAACTGAATTAGAGCATACAAAGCTTCACGGAAAACATTGCTGCAGCTCTGCAAGTTATTGTCATCTACTTGACAAGGTAATTGAGTCCTCAAAAGACCATTCCACCGAAGTGGAAGTAACCTGTATTTTTGTTGGGTTTATCTCCCATCGTCTTTCATGCAAAAGTCAGGTCATACATTAACAGACATTATTATAACCCTAGTATATAAAAGAGTACCAGGCCTGGAGTAGATTGAAACTAGTATTTGTTTAACAAATATTTGAATGAAAAGATAAATAATGCCAAAAGAGAAGACAAGCAGACAAATAAGAACACAAAGAGAGCAGACAGTGAGCACAACAAGGGGGTGGGGGGGAGGGTGTGTGTGGGGGAGAAGAAATAAATAAATAAATAAATAAATAAATAAATCTTCATATATATATAAGTAAGGAGAGACCAGCTTACGAGATTTTCAACCCTAACACTGAGCTCTAAGAATTTCACCTTCATCTTCACTGGTTCATTGCAGGAACATCCCTCAGCCAACACTCTGGAGCAGCACTACTGATCTGAGCCTCACAAATGGAGCTTTTTGTCTGGGGTATGTGGCCAGAGAAACATCAATAAATGAGAAGCTGAAAAAACCCAGGTTTCTGTTGTACTTTATTCTTAAGACAGATTTTTTACAAATTTGAAATTTTCCTAGCACATGATCCTCCTATTCAGGTACATCCAAAATTTTAAATGAGATATGACGTAAATGCTACAAGCAAAGGAAGTCTCTCTAACTCAGAGACTATTTTTTCTTGATTATTTTTCCTATGCATGAGTTGGACAACATCTCTGGATCAGTCCCCTGCCATTTCTTCACACATTAAGGCTTTGATCAAATCATTCCTTCTCAGTACAGCTTTCCATGACCTTCCATGTCCCCATTTTTTTTTCTTTTCATGTTTTTATTTTTAAAAACATTCTTAGATTGCATAAATGTTGCAGAGAATATATAGGGGATTCGCATATGCCCTGCTCCCCACACCTCCCACATTTTCCCACATTAGCAACATCTTTCATTACTGTGGTAAATTCATTGCATTTGATAAACACATTTTGGAGCCTTGCCGCTAAACATGGATTATAGTTTGCACTTTAGTTTACACTCTTTCCTACTCAATTTTATATGTTATGGCAAGATATACAAGGGCCTGTATCTGTATTTATAATGTCATTCTATAAGATTTCCACGTCCCGAAAATGCCCCTGTGTTATGCTGGTTTTGCACTCTCTCTACCCTCAGAACCTTTTAATCCCTCCATGTTCCATGATTTTGATCATGTGCCTTTACAGCTTTACCTGTAAAGAGGTACAGTCCATTTGCTTTTCTCTTCAATGTGAGCTTCTCCTGTGAATTCCCTTGATCAATACAATGCAGCCATAGGGAATTGCTCTGATTCTAGGTTTTCAAGAAATAAAGAATGCTGCAGGTGATGACACCATCCCAGAACGTCAGGCTCCTGCTCCACTGTGTTTCAGATGAGAGAAGATGTGCAAACTTGAAGAAGGCATTTTTCCACCAAAGTAATCCTCCTATTAGATATAAAATCCACCATATTAAAATGGGATATGAAATAAATGGTGCAATCACCTGTAAAAGTAAATACAAATCTAAATAAAAAAAGAAAATTTTAATTTCCCTCATGCAAGAAGGTAGAGACCTTTCCTGTCCTCCATTTCCTTAGATCCCATACTTTAGAAAAATTCTGATTGTAGAGGAATTCTTGTCCTTTTCAGAGGTATGTACATTTTTTAAAAGATAAAAAAGTGCTTAAAATACTGATCTGTTACACCCAGGTCCTATGGTCAGGGCACATAACTCCAGAATTTTGTAACTTGCCAGTGGGCCCTGCATTGGAGTTTGTGCTCATGAGAGTGACAGAGTTGGACTCAGTTATGGCCTTCGTACACATGGCTCATCTGTCCCTTCTCTTTGAACCTATACCTGGTTCTGGAGTTCATAAGTGTACGTCCAAGAGACTTGAATATATGGGCTATGTGCCAGCTGGGCCCTGAATTTCAGGGGAGTTTCAACACCTACTTTCCAATTCATTGGACTCACCTAGGACAACTAAGAAGGAGGTGAGGATTGACAACCACCATACTAAGGAAATGAGAGAGCCTAAATCTGCAAGCAAGAGAGTCCAATCCATCGACTGTATGGGATCAAAGACCTCTGTCATTTAGAGGTGGAGTGGACATCATCATCCCAGGATCTTCAGGATTGGGGAATGAACTATGGACTAGAGTGCACTTACTTGTATTCTATTATAGATTCATTGTGATTTTAGCAATGGAAGAAATTACAACATTGATGTGGAGACAGTGGCCACTGGAGGCTCTGGGAACAGGGAGACAGAAAAATAGATGTGATATGGGGGCTTTTTCAGGACTTGGGAATCATCCTGAATAACACTGCAAAGACAGGTATAAGCCATTATATATCTTCATATAACCTGCAGCATTGTGTGGGAGAGAGTGTAAACTACAATGTGAAATATGGACCATGTTCAGTGGCAATGCCCCAGGATGTATTTATCAACTGCAATGAATGTGCCATCTTAATGAAGGATGTTATTTATGTGGGAAGGTGTGGGAGGTGTGGGGAATGGGGCATATGGGATTCCCTTCATTTTTTATGTAACATTTATGTAATATAAGTATCTTTAAAAAATAAATAAATATATATATATATATATATTTTAAATACTCATTTGTTTTCCTTTATTAGGCCCTACCTATGCATGCAAGAGATTATTGGCACTTTATCTGAGAATGTAGCAGGACTCACCA
>JAQZBX010054930.1:0-18541 GCA_029593785.1 Cabassous unicinctus | reverse complement strand
CAGGAAAAAAAAAGATTTGAGATGGCTGAAAATTTAGAGTTCAAGAAACATGCTTTCAAATTGTAAACCAGGATAGCTGATCTATTGGTTTTCACTTTGCTGCCCCACTGTGGCTGAGTATGGTTATATTCACAAAACTAAGACATTTTGCAATGATTTAATGTTTCTGTTTACTTTTGTTGTTGTTGTAGAGCATATGCCTGGGTTGGTCACTGTGTGATCCCCTTCTCCTGCCTAACACTAGGTCCACTTTGTCATCTTCCACTTGGCAGTTCCACCTGATGTCTTCCCAGCACCCCAAAATCAGTATGTTCAAAACTGAAATCACCTCTGCACTCCCTGTTTCTGTCAGCAGTGCTATGGTCTTCCCAAGTACTACAACTCAGAACTCAGGACCTTCATCTCTATGGCTGAGCTATATTAAAAACCAGGACAATCCTCTCTGTGCTGCATGTCTCACGGGACGGCGATGAGAATCAAATGTGACCATGCTCCTTAGACCTCAAACCAATAGGCAAACAAGAAGAGGTGCCAGGCACTTACCCTGAAAGTTTCCGCCTCTTGGCCCACTAGCCCGGCAATGGCCGACAATGGGAGCACAGGTCCATAGATGGGATCCTTGAGCGAAGAGTGAGAGAAAATTGTGTCTGTTTCATCCACAAGTGTTCCATCTTCTGCAGGCAATTTTACCAATCTGTGCAACGGAGACATCAGAGTAATTGGATTAACATATGGGAGGTAAGTAGGGTAGGGAGGTGTAATAACTTCTGAAAAAACAAAAACAAAAAACAGACAGCATCCAAATAGATTTTAAAATCTATATCACTAAAGGACAAGCAATGCACAGTTATAAATTAAATACATAAATACATAGATTAAATACATAGGTTCCAAAACTTCCTGTTCCAAAACTTCAAGAGAGTCCTATCATTTGGGCATTATAATAAATCTTTCAACTTCTAAATATTTGCAACTAATTAAAATAAAAAAAAAATACTGTCACCCAAATAAATGTATCTATAGTTTGTATTCAGCTACCTTTGCAAACTCTGATACCAAGAATTCATTTTCAAATTTACCATATACCTACTATTAACTCATAATATGATTATAAAGATCATATAAAGTTTGGAGAATTCATGGTTTCATGGATTAAATTAAGAACTGGCTTGGTTATGTTTCATGAATGATGAATGATTGTGAAAAATGATCACATAAAAACACAACCTACTATTCAAAACATGTAAGGCTGAAGTGCTTTTGGATCTGTTTTGCTCTGTGAACCAAGACAATTCACTCATTTTGCCTCCCACTTTATTTGCTTACAGAAAAATCACAACTCAATATTCAGAACTGGAGTAGAATATTTGAGGTAAGTAAAGGGAAAGACGGGTGTGAGAAATTACCCGGCTGCCCCAGCAAGGATCTGATAGAGACATCACCCACGTATTTATTGACTATTCAATGTGTTCCTGTAAAAGTGAAATTGAGACATAAAGGGTACTGTAGGAAAAGAAGTGCATTTCTTAGGACTTTCCATTTAGAAAACTCTTTACTAGCCTTGCATTTCCCTTTTTTCTTTGCTTGGGTTTTTAGCTTTTTGTTTATTTTTAAATTTAAAATACAATATAAAATTTCTTATTTTAACCTCTTTCAAAGCTTACAATTCAGTGGTGTTAAATATTTTTACAATGTTGTGCTACCATCACCACCTTCCATTAAAACTTGTCCATTGTCCCAAAAAGAAATTCTGTACCCATTAAGCCTTTATTCCACATTTCTCCTCTTCCCCCTCACCCCTAGTAACCTGTACTCTACTTTCTGTCTTGCTGAATTTGCTTATTCTAGTTATTTCTTATCAGTGAAATCATACAATATCTGTCTTTTTGTGTCTGGCTTATTTCATTCAACATTTCTTCAAGGTTGCTTTGTATTTCTCTTAAGGAGGCAGTTTTTTAAAAACTGCATCTCCTAGTTTTCACTTGGTGGCGTACACTGAGAATGGTCAGCTCACAGGCACCTTGAGTCTTTGAACTCTTTCAACAAAGGCACCTGTTATCATCAACTATCCCCATGACACTGGTCATAGATTTTTCTCTTTCATCCAGTTATATTCAATCAGGTAACGCCTAAGATTCCACTGCATGCATCTATCCTTTTGTTTGTAGATAATGTGGCTAAAAGTATAATCTGGGTGCTTTCTAAATCTAAAAGTTTCTTATTTTCAAGATTCCATTAGGGCATCAAAATAGTAGAGCAAACAGTCATGATTTCCTTTTTCATATGTTCTTTGAACTAGTAAGAGCAAATCAATGTTTGGCTAATTAAATCATTGGGAAAAACTCTACGAAGGATTGAGATTTAAAAGAAACTCAAAGTCTTAAAGCAGGGAATCCTTTTGAAATGCAAATAACCCTCTAAGGTAAGGCTATAAGAAGAAAGGTGTCAGGAATGCAAACGAAGCCTACTGCTTTACTGCTGTGCTGTAAGGAAGCCTCTTACCTGGATTTGAGGAAATGCTCTTGGTTGCTTCTCTCAACAGTCCACACCATCACTGCACTGAGATTCGACAAGCATAACTGGCGCCAGTTCATGGGGTTAAAAGTCATGTAGTTCACATCCACACCGAGTTGTGATTTCTTGCACAAAATGACATTGGATTCCCAGTTCCTTAGAGGAAAATAGTGTTCAATTGAGAATTCCCTCATATTCCTGCTATCAAGCATAACCACCCAGCTGGAGCACATCATTCTTTCCTCCTCCTGTTACAAAGGAAGCCTCGTCCTTCCTCCGAAGGCCAGTTCCACCATCTGCGTCCTGGATCCCATGGACATTGCCTTCTTATGGACATTGGTTTATTCATTACTCCTTCTCTTCTGCATCTTCAAACTCTCCCTTTCTCCTGCTTGCTTCCTGCCAACACTTAAATGTGCTCATCTGCACTGTCTTAAAAAAAAAACCTTCCCTCAATCTCACCCTTCCACGTCTCACCTCCCTCCCCTTTGGGATGAGTTATTCTAGGCTCCTCTTCCACACCTCCTACTTTCTCATCATCCCATGGATATTTGTATCTTGTCATCAGCACTCCACTGACACAGCTCTCTCCAAGATCGCTGACACCCACCCTTTGGTCTAAATCCAGTGGGTACTTCTTGGCCCACTTTACCTCTCTGCAGAACTTGACACTACTCACCACAACCACAACCACCTTCCTGAATCTTGGGCTCTCTGTCATGTACATCTTATGGCACACCTCATATCCTCTCGTCCTCACTATGTCTCTGGGGACGCCTGTTCTGCCCAGTTGCCTCAGTGGTTGCCCAGTTATCTGTAGACTCTGACTAACTTCACGTGGGCACACACCACCCGTGCCTCACCCCAGGCCTGCTCACATGCCCAGGGGCTTCCCTGCAATAAACCTTGAAATGTTGGGAAGGTAACATCCTGTGCAGTGAACCTTTGATCTATGGGGTTTGGGAGTCAGTGGTTACATTCTTATCCCTTTCTCTCCCCTTCCCACCCCACTGTCTGTCACTGCCTGAAGACCGTCCTTATTCACAGAAGCTCATGCAGCCTATCAGAAGACCACCTGCAAGACTGAGCGATCAATTACACTTGGTACCAAGAGGTGGCCAGCAAAGTGATGCACACTCATATTGGCTCTCCTCCTTCCCTGCCTCCCTTCCCCTTTCCCACATGCCTCCTCCATGAGATTGCACTCCCTACAAACAAGTGGCTTGTGAGCTTTGGCCTCAGGCTCTTCTTTCTGTGCAATGGGCTGAGGTATATTCTGTGACCCTGCACACCCCGCCCTCTGTGGGTGCTCCTTCTGAGTCTCCTTTGCAGGAGTACTGGTGTTTTTGGTTCCATCCTAGGTTTCTCTCGTTAGGTGTTCTTATCCCCTTTTAGTACTTCAATTCCCCAACTTGATTTAACAACTCCCAAATGTTTATCTCCAGTCCAGACCTCTCTCCTGAGTTCCAGTCCTGGATATCTGTGGCAGAGGCAGTTGCATACAACAGTCATTCTCTGTTTCTCCCTTGGAGTAGCAGAACCCTTGGTGTTTAGCCAAGCACATGGTCAGCCACAAAAGGAATATATTTCCCAGCATCCCTTGTAGATACATGTGGCTTGTGACTAAGCTGGCCAATGGATGGACGTGGCAGTGATGTGTGCAACTTCCAAGCAGGGCATTTCAAGAGTAGGGTCATGCCCCATCCCCTTTATACTTGGGCAGTGAACCATTTTAGACTGGAGATGAGGACAACAGCCTGGGATGGGGGTGGGCAGAGCAACAACATAGTGAGAGACCGGCCTGACCCTGAGGAGCCACCACACCAGCCCTGGACTGCTTATACCTGGACTACTGCATGTGAGAGAAGGAAACTTTTATTTTGCTTAAGTCACTTATTTTGGGTGCTTTGGGTTTCTGCAACAGCAGCGGAATCTAAATCCTAACTAATATTATATCAATTATCAACTAGACATCTCCGTTTATCTATCTCAGGCACCCTCAACTCAGGTTGTCCCAACTCCTCTTCCTTCATTGAACCCTTCTGAGTTCCCCAAACTCTCCTTCTCCCATGCCTCCGATATCTAACCAAACAACACCATCATCTTGCCAAGCTGCCTAAGTCACAAATCTGGGTATAATCCTGACCCCGCCTTCTCCCTCAACACCATACCCAACATTTAGCCAGTCACCAAGACCCATGACATTACCTCCTAAAAATCTCTCAAAGACATCCACTTCTCTCCATTTCTACAACCACCAGCCTAGTCCAGGCCACCACTGTCTCTCCCCTGGACCACAATAGCCCCCTAATTGATGGTCGTGCCTTGGATCCCTAAAATATCTCTTCCATGACACAGCTGGAGAGAGGCTTCTACAATGCAGAGCTGGTCATGTCACATCACTGCTTAAAAGCCTTTAGTAGTTTCTCATTGCCTTTAGGATTAAGGCAGCACCCATTAGCATGGCCTATAGCTATGGTAACTGTGCTTCCCAGTTTGCCCAGGACAAAGCCCAGTTCAGGCCTGTTGCTCCGTGCTAACAATACCATGGTTCACTCTCAAAGTGTCCTGATTTGGGTGATAAATTACAAGTTCACCTACTTATAAGGCTGCTCATGAGGTGGCCTCAGACTGTCCCTCCAGGCTTGTCTCTCCTAGTTAATCTCCTTTTCCCAACATTATGACCTTTTAATTAAATCTTCAAATCTGCCATGTTTTTCCTGATTTCATGTCCTATGTACTGGAAGAATCCTCTTCCTTCTCCTCTTCATAACACTAATTCCTACTCCTTTAGGAATCAACCTTAACATATCACCCCCTCCAGGAAGCCTTCCCTGACCACTCCACATTACCCTCAAACTAGATGAGACAGCCTACTATAAACTCCCATTATACCTTCCATCATTGGAAACTGTAAAACACAGTAGTTATAAGGTCAGATCTATCTGGGTTTTAAAAATCCCACACAGGCACTTACCAACTATATAACTTTAGGCAGATGCCTTATGAGAAACAAACAAACAAACAAAATTATTCAAACTTGGAAAAAGGAAAAATTGTGTTGGCTTGATTTCTGATATCATACTGACACATTTTCCAATAAACCTTCCTGAACAAAGCATGAACTTTGTACTTTGCTTTGACGAGCAATTACACTTGGTACCAAGGGGCAGCCAGCAAAGTAACGCACACTCATATTGGCTCTCCGCCTTCCCTACCTCCTTTCCCTTTCCCACATGCCTCCTTCCATGAGATTGTACTTCCTACTAAACAAGTGGCTTGTGAGCTTTGGCCTCAGGCTTTTCTTTCTGTGCAACTCAGGCTGAGGTATATTCTATGACCCTACACACTCCGCCTTCAATGTATCTTGTCACAATCTGTCTGAGTAACAGCCCACACTGATAGAGGCAGGCATGATTTTACAGGTTAGAGTTTAACTCTAAAGCAGATATGACATTATGATTGTACTGCCTGGTAGAACAGTTAAGTTTAAGATGTTAAACAGTTAAGTTTAACAGTTAAGGGGGATGGATGTGGCTCAAAGGGTTGGGCGTCTGTCTCCCATATGGAGGGACCTGAGTTTGATCCCCAGGACCTCCTGGTAAAAAAATTAAAAAAAAAAAAAAAAGTTTCAAGTGAAAGTGATATAGAAAACAAGCAAAAAATATTTCCCCAAAGATGCTATGTTGTTGTTTTTTAATTTTTCTTGGTGATAATATATATATATAAAACACACAAAATTGGTCATTTTTACAATTTTTAAATGTACAATTCAATGATATTAATTACATTCATGGTTATGCTACTATTACCACCATCCATTCCAAAACTGTTCCATCATTCAAAACACACTCTGTACCCGCTAAGTAATTACTCTCTATTTCCTCTTCCCCCTTCCCAGTAACCTCTAGTCTACTTTCTGTCTCTATGCTAGATATTTCAGATAAGTGGAATCATGCAATGTCTGTCCTTTTGTGTCTGACTTATTTCACTCAATATAATGTTGTCAAGATTCACCCATGTTGTTAAGGTGCCATGGTTTTTGAGACCTCTGGAAAAGTTACTCATTCATGTAGCCACCCTAGCATTTTATTTAGCCTTTCCTCTGTGTGTGTGTGTGTGTGTTTGTGTGAGTGTGTGTTCCTTAAGCACTCAGAAACCAGCTTCTTTTCTTTTGTCTCTGCTAGTTCCCACATTAAGAATTAAATAAAACTTTTTGTGTGTTCACAATCTGTTTGGAAGAAATCTGCTTTAACATTTAACCTCTCTAAGTTTCAGTTTCTTTCAGTAAAATGAGAACCATAAGAGATGGGTCAGCTTTTTTGGTGAGGCTTAACTGGGCTGCCCCATTGCGAATCTCAAAAAATGCCTCTGGTGAAAGTGGTGGTGGTGACTTGCCCACCCGCCGCCATGGGCCTACCTTCTTACCTTGGCTCATGTAGCCAGATTTCTCAGACCCCACCAGGCTGGGGCTGAAAACATGAGATTACCCCCCCTTACTTTTAAAATACTTTTTTCAAAATTATTTTTAATTATACAAGTAATATATGAATCCATTCTGCTTTAAAAAAAAAAAAAAATAATAATAATAATAAAAGTAAAGTCCCCTTGAGAGAAATGGAAGAAAAGGTGGTCTCTTGTCAAACTGAATTCCCTGTTCCCGTCTATCTCACCCTCCCACATTCCTTCTTGTTCAAGTCTTAATCACAGCAAGTTAAGGCCCACATTCCCACACAAGCAAAATGTAGCTCATTTCCCTGCAACCCACGTCAGTGAATGGTTTGTTTTCGTGCTTAAGATTGTAAGCCCACAACTCCCAGCCAATGGGAGACGGTAAGGTTGGGGAGGGAGGGAAATGGGACATTGTGTCAGGGGAATTATATAATCTTTGTTCTTACATTGATCACGTGCACTTGCCCAGTTCCATTAGCCTGGGCGTGTGCCCTTTCTCATGAGAAAGAAAGAAATTACTACTGTCTCTAGTCCAAATCTGTTTTCAGAACTTTTATTTTGAGTAAGTGGTCGCCGTCCACTCACCCTTAAACACATTTACTTTAAGAGGACAAATCATGGTACTTGAGCTTCTGTTGGCCTGACTTCCAGGAGTTCACTTCCTTTGCATCTCACTGAATTATTTCTGGAAGTCCCTGAGAGACTACCTTCCAGGCCCACAAACTCAGCTGCTATCACCAAGTTGTATCCTCCTCCCAGTTCACCTTCCAGCTCCCTCTTGTCTAGGTCCACTGCCTGCAAAGCCACCTGCAAACCTCAAGCTGTTGGCCCTCAACACAAAACCAAATCTCACTCACATTTTATAGACAATGGGTACCATCAGGGCTGCTCCCAAAGCTTCTGAACCTTAGGGTGCCAGAGCAGAGGCCCAGAGAAGGGTTTGGCTCCCAACTCTGTTCACCCTCACCCATCTTCATCCGGCCCCAGAGCACCTCTGCCTATGTCCCGGAGCCTCACGGACAATCTCCTTATTTCTGGTCCTCCTCCCAACAATGCAAACAGGTCAGAGGCTGGATGAGGAACATGTGCCAAAACATATGGCCTGCCTGCCTCTGCTCTCCCTTACCCTGCATCCTTGTCTCTCCCTTCCAACCCAAACTTCCTAAATAAAAGTGCCCATGAATCAGAGATGCAAACAAATATGGGGGAAGGGGAGGGGTGGGGAGGAGCCACTGCCTGCACCTAGGCTCGGTTCCAGCTCCATCTATTGAGCATATTCCATTACAGAAGCCTCAGGCTTCTCCACTAGACTGTAAGATACCCAAGAAGAGATGTATTTTTATATCCAGCACCTAGCAGGTGATAAAAGTTTACCAAATGAATTAAATCCACTGACCAAACTCAAAGGCCTATAGGGGCCAGGGAGTTCGTGTAAATGAACGAAGTTTCTGAATGTAGGACTCTAGGTCGAACTCTTTCTATAAAAAACCAAACAGTAAATATTTTTAGCTTTGCAGACCACATGATCTCTATCACAACCACTTAACTCTGCCATCATAGTGTAAAAGCAGCCATAGACAATACATAAATGAATGAGCAAGGCTATGTCCCAATAAAACTTTATTTACAAAAGTAAGTGGTGGGCTGGATTTGGCCTGTGGACTTGAGGTGGTGGTAGCCACTGTGGACATCTAAAGTGAGCAGCCATGAATGGACCACAGGAGACTATCACCATGTGGAAACAGGCCCAGGTGCGTCTGTGTTCAAGAGAGGACACAAGCTGTCTGGGGTGAAAACAAATTGTGGTAATGGATAGTGGTGATGGTAGCACAATATTGTGACTATAATTAATATTACTGGTACATATAAAAGTGGTAAAAATGGGTCATTTTGTGTTGTATATATGTCATCACAATAAAATTTTTTTAAAAAGGAGAGACAAATGGGCAAATTTTTCTAATTAAAAGTAGTTAATGACCCAAACAAAACTCATCTGTGGCCCAGAATTGACCTAAAGATTACTAGTTTTGAACCTCTGACTTAAAGAAATAAATAGCATGTAGCAGGCACTGTTAGAAACTGTGCATACATTTTACTCAGTGAATTCCTAGAAAAACCTTTTTTATGAGATAACTGTTATGCCCATTTTACACAGGAGGAATCCAAAGGAGCACAAGGAGACTTTTGAGGGTGATGAAAATGTTTTTCATCTTGCTTACGGTAATGATTTCATGGGTGTATAATAAGTTAAAACAAATTTTGTACTTTATTAACGAGCAGTTTATTATATGTTAATTATACCTCAAAAAAAAGCTGTTTAACAAAAAAGACTGCAGAAACTAAATGTGGCTTTCTGAATTCTAGATTATTCTCCTTTTTATGTAAGAAACTCTGCTGTGTAAGTCAAATCCTCAGCCAGTCCTGGGGCATTTTGTACCTCCCCTTAAAAAGACACCCCTCTCCCCACCTACTCCCCACCCCCCACCCCCCAGAAATCTATGTTATGGGTGAAAGGCTGAGCGCGGCTTTGAAGCTGGCCACATGAAAAAGCCAGCGAAGACCAGATATTTCCTATACAGCTGGCAAATGCGGTATAATGTTCCAGTTTCTGAAAACGTAATAGTTTAATGTCTCTTAAAACAATAACTTTAAACTGAGCTCTAATGTAGAGACCATCTGACTTAAGAAATGTGCTTCAATTTAATTTGAGCATTAGTGGAAAAATGCAAACAACTCAAACGTATACTTATTTCAAGAAAAGATGAAACTTGATGTATTAATAAGTGTATTCTTCATCCGACAAAGGAAATATTACAACATGTTAATAAAAAAAAAGAAAAACTAATTCAGCTCAGATCATTTTTGCCCTGGCTGCCAAATTTTATGTATATACATAGCAATTACATGAAACCTTAAGATTAGGACTTTTATTCCTTCCATTTTTCCTTGTTTTGGGTTTTTCATGTATACTTCTTTAAAATCTAACCCGGTAAAGGGAATTCTGCCAGGATGCTCCAACTCACCACAAAGCCAGTTCATATTCTGGGAGAGAGGAGTAACTGGCCAGGTATGTGCCACAGTAACTGAACGCAAGCAAAGTGTAGTCCAGAAGAACATCACCTAAAAGATAAAATCCATTAGAAGAACTTACCAGGTTTGTACTAATTACAGTCTTACAGTTTATCTCCCTTTTCTAATGGTGTTCACATAATTAAAAAACATTTAGCTCTGGGAATATGAGATCTCCTAAATGATTTCTAAGAATATGAATAGAAAGCTAACAGCAAAGTTAAGATCCCTTTTAAAAAGACAATGTCTGTTTAAAATGGTTCTTTACTTTCGTCATCATTTCTAGACTTTAATGCAGAACTGAGCAAAATGTATATAAGCCCCAGCATGATTTTAAATGACCTAAGAGCCACACATAAAGTATTCCATACAGATAAGAAATATTGTAATTAGAAAAGTTATTCAAGCAACTTTAAATGCCTTGTCAAATTGTAATAATTCTAGCTTATTTCCTTATCTCTATACCTTAGACCATATCTGGCTCTTAGCTAAATATCTGCCAGCTCTTGGAACAACTATAAAAAATTCTATTTCCATTTGTACCTATAGTTGAAGAAATGCAACATGACTTTAAAAGTCGTTTAGCAATGACAGACACATTTATTTAAAATGCATGTCACAGGGATGCTAAAACAGGGTGGTGTCTGGCTCTGCTTCCCTGTACATGGGGATCTGATTTTCCCTCTCCTTGCATTTGCTTTCCCCTCAGTATTGCTCCATGGGTGCCAGTTTTGCCTTCTCCTAGGTCTGTTTTACATTTGTGTCTTATTGCTTGTTCTAAGTGTTTTTAATGTCTGTTTCCTGCTTTTTACCCTTCTCACTTTAACCATAAAATAACCCCAAAACATGACTTTTTGTCATTTGTTGAATTTACTCAGTACAATCTAATCAACACAGAAAATCAAAATGTATTTAGTGAACATTTAATGGAAAAATTAAAAAAATATATTTTCTGTGGGATACAGGTCTTAGCAGAATGATTTTCTATCCTTAATATACAGACATTTCCCCCCATATTTGAAGATTACTAATTTTGTACTTTCCTTAAATTTAAGTAAAAAAAATACATTGTTTTTGAAGAAAATACTATATATATATAAGATATATATATATATATATTTATATATATATAAAGAAAAATATATCCTCTGTAATTCAACTAACACATTTGGTAAATTTCTGGTATTTCATTTGCATATTTACTTATAAAACTACATACATACAAAATTTCTCTAAATACAGCTTTGCATTTTATAGCTACAGTACTCATGGATTAAATCATATATAATCATCCATTTTTAAATGGAATTTGGATTATACTACAGTGTTGAATTCTATTGTTTTCTTATTTTCAGAATTTTACCATGTTCTTAATAATTCTTCAAAAACATGATTTTTAATGTTTGCATAATACCCCCTTATGGGATGTTTTAACTATATTCATATTGCTGGAGATATGGGTTGTTTCCAATCTTTTGCTATCATAAATGACAATGCATTTAACTCCTCTGCACACAAATATTTGACCATATTTCTCATTATTTCCTTAGGATTGAATTCTAATTCTAGAAGTGGATTTCCTAGGTCAAACAGAATATATTGAATTCTAATTCTAGAAGTGGATTTCCTGGGTCAAACAGAATATATTGAATTCTAATTCTAGAAGTGGATTTCCTGGGTCAAACAGAATATATTTTATTTCCCAGAAAGACTGTATTAATTTATACGCTTACCTTCTGCAAAAAAGAGCACTACCAATTGCACTGCCCTCTCTCTAGCAATTATGATCTTCAAAAAAATTGTGACCTTCATAGATAGAAACATAGCATCTTGGTTTAAAATATGTCTTATTTTTATTAATATTGAGATAGAACTTTTTATGTTTTGGGTCATATGTAATTTTGTGATTTGTCTGGGCAAGTCCCTTTTCCATTGTTCTAATGGGATATTTATCTTTTTCTCATTGCTTCATTAAGTGCTCTGAAAATATCTGATCATTATATTTGTTCCAAATACCTCCCCATTTATTATTATTTACCTTTAATTTTTCATGGTATTTTTGATGTTCACAAGTTTTCAATTTTTATATAATCAAATATACCAATCTTTTTATTTTTAATTTCTTCCTCTGTGTGCTTGGAAAGTTCTTCCCCAGTCTGAAATCAGTTCAATAGTCTACCACATTTCCTTCTCCTTTTTAAATGAATTTGTTGTTTACACTTAACTCTCATTTTCATCTGACCTATTTTGATGTACAGAGTAACAGAAGTATCTAGCTCTGTTTTCGTTCAAATAGTCAATTTTCCTAAAACCATTGCTGAATAATGCATATTCTCATTTTGTATGTGTAGGAGCTTCTTTCATTACATACTGAGTTTTTATATATTTTATATTCTGTTCCTAGTCTTTTCAAACTTTTCCACTGATATGGTGATCGCTGCGCTAATCCAACTTTTTTTTTTTTTTAGGTACCAGAGCCGGGGATTGAACCCAGGACCTCATATGTGGAAAGCTGGTGCTCAACCACTGAGCCACAATGGCTCCCCTGAGTTAGTTGGTTGGTTGGTTGGTTGGTTGGTTGGTTGGTTGGTTTGTTGTTTGTGTTTTTGTTTTTAGGAGGCACTGGGAACTGAACTGGTATACCTCCATAATGCTAAAAACGACTATCCCCTGGCATCATTCTCTTTCATATTGGTCTCATTCTCTACTTTTTGTTCTTCCAGATACACTTTGGAATCATTTAAGCACTCCTTGCTCTCTAAAACACGATAAACCTAAGAATTGCTTTCTGTGAAGACTAGCAGAAATATAATTATAATAACCAGGCATCCAGGAATACGTCTACATATTTAAATATTTTAAATCCGTGATTTGTGTCGTTTTCTTCTTCTAGGTCACTCATATTTCTTCGTGCGTGCTTTGTAAGTATTTGAATCTTCTGATTGTGTAGGTACTTGTTTCAAATACATGATCTTACTGAGCATTCTCTTAGTCCTAGTAGCTTAAGTACTTCACTTAGATTTTCTAGGTAGACTATCACATTTGCCATAATTTCTTCCCTTTCAGTAGTACTAGGAAAAACCAGTATAGCTTAAATATTAAGGCATTGTACTGTACCTTATAAACTCATTATAACTCTTGCTCACCTGTCAGGAGGTACACAGAGCTACAGATTTAACATTAACCAGATCTAGCTCCAATAAAAATGTATAGCTATGCACTCCTTCATCTTTACTAACATCCACACCACACAACACCCCCCCATGCTTATCACCCCAAGATTACCAGACCTCAGGTACCATGTTTTAAGATTAAAGCAAAAACTAATTTTCCAGATCCTCCTTAGGAATGTCACCCTGGTAATTAACTTTGTTTCAACCGATATAAAATCTGTGAGAAAAACCCTTAATGGAGAGGCTGGTTTGAGATTGTACATCTCTGGCTCCCGCCATCAAATAAATCCTCTTTTCCTTCCTAGCCTAATTCAGTGTGTCTGTCTATTGTACTGCACTGACTCAACGATCCCAGCCAAGGACCACCCTGGCCCCTCCTTCACTTCCCCATAGCTACATATATATTTTTTTCAGTTTCATACTTTATTGCATTGGCTTGAACTTCCAAGTTGATGTTAAATACTAGTGGTGATAACAGGTATACTTAATGACCTATTCCTAATTTTACTGTGAATGTCTTTAGGGTTTCATTATTCAATACAAATGTTGGTTATTAGTTTGAGTTAATTTTCAATTTCTTAGGAAGGGCTAAAGCCAAATAACCAAGCTTGGGAAATTTTAAAGATAAAGGGTAGTTAAATTCCACACAGACGGTTCCCAGCTTGAGAATGGGTTATGTTTTTTTTATTTTTTTTATTTTTAAAGAAGGTTTAGATTACAAAAATGTTACATCAAAAATATAGGGGAATTCCCATATATCCTACTCCTTCCCCCTCCCACACTTTTCCCCATTAACAACATCTTTGATTAGTGTGGTACATTTGTTACAATTGATGAACACAGATTGAAGCAATCCTACTAACCATGGTCAATAGTTTATATTATAGTTTTCACTCTGCACTGCACATTTTTATAGGTTTTGACAAAATGTATAATGGCCTGTATCTGTCATTGCAATGTCATTGAGTACAATTCCAATATCAAATGGATTATGTTTTAAAAGTTGTTTTAATCTTTTGAGAACACAGAGAAATTTTTCCACAAATCAAATGTTATAAACTATAGTGAAGTTCCCTGGCTTGTCTCAAACACTTGTTTGACTCACAAGCCTACAAAACTAAGACCACTGACCACCCTCAAGCTCTCCTGAATTTTCAATCCATGATGTGTTAAATGAGGGAATTGTTAGCTGGGGCCCCAGTAGCAGGCTGGTGACGGTCAGGGACAGTTGCATCTATAAATGAGTCAATAACTCTTCAAATGGTAGGTAACATTGATTGAGTATATATATATTTCTATTTCTATTTATTTTTCATTTATCATCACCACGGTCCTAACATTAGGTACTATCATTATCTCCATTTCATGGATGCAGAAATTGTCTTTAGAAATTGTCTTTAGCATTCACCTGGATTTTCAATAAATCATGAAAAAAGAAAAAAAAAATCACTGTTCTGAACAAGGTTTTCAAACTACATACAATCTTCTGGTCCAGGGCACCTCCAAGTTTAATGTGCATATGAATCATCTGAGGAATCTGGTGAAAATGCAGGTTCTGATTCTGTAGCTCCGGGGTAGGGCCAGAGATTTGGCATTTTAACAAGCTCTAGGGTAATGCTAATATTACTGATAAGCAGACCACACTGACTAGGAAATCTCTAGCCCACTCAATTACATCTTTCATTAAATCATCTTGATTTCTTCTTTTGAAATTTATATTAAACAAAGACCTTCTTTTATAAGAACTAAATTTAGTCACATCTTTTAACACAAAATCCTTCAATTATGGCAGAGTAAGGATCCTGCAGGATACCTTTTAATTTGGTCCTTCTAGTCAATCCAGGAAAGCTGTATATGTAGATGATGGGTTTTAGCTTCCGGTCAGAAAAAGCCACAAGTTCGTAGGGAATGTTAGTTGCCACAACACCCACAATTCCGTTCACACATTGGAGTACAGTCTTGTTCTTGGTTTCAATATTAATAAATATTACATAATTCCCACAAGGGTAGCAAATGGTGTTGTTGTTGACAAAATGAACATCCTGCTTCGGGAATCCTTGCACCCATCTTTGGGAAAAAGATATATCATCAATATAATATAGCTCAAATACTTTTTTGTCTTTTTTAACAATGCAAATGTCATCAAAATCTTTGAACTATATCCATTCTATGTTTATCCTGTCTGCCCAAAATAAAAGAACACAAAATGCTGGCTGTGAGACCAGTTTGAGAAAATAAACGATAGCAATTTAAATGAAAACCTAAAGTTCCATAGACCTCAAGAGACGACTTCAAAGAATTTTTTCAGTAAAGCATGTAAGTCCATCATCAAACCTGAAAATGTTTCAGAAGGATTTCTGAGGTTATGTATATTTGGAAAACAAAAAGCTGGAAAAGCATAAATAGAGTGAAATGCATTGATCCCAGTAGAAAATGATACCAGGCCTTTTTTCTTCCTCTTCAGTTTAAAAATACACAATCAAAAGCAACTTTGAGTAAGTAGGACAGCAAGTTTTGTGGTTGTAGGCAGAGTAGGAAAATTGCTTCTTCACAAAGGTGAAGAGTGTGGGGCCATATTTTCAATCTACAAAGGCGGATAAATGCAGAAAATAAAAGGAATTAAGTCGACATGAAAGAAAAGAGTGGTTAGAACACAAAGGGAACCTATTTTTAATTAAGGAGTAGATGGTGTGTGTATACTAGAAGGAAGTAGTCTGAGATGAGAGATGATTCTACTTTATTTAAATATTAAAGGTTTGCTTGAAGATGGAAGAGAAGGTAAGTGAGGGTCACTGGATTGGTGCATAACCTTAAGAGACTGGAGAGTACAGCAGGATTGGCAGAGAATGCTGTATAGAGTGTGGGTAACACTCTCTACATAGAATGTGGAAGGAAAGAAATACCACCTTTTATCTGTACAGTGCTTTATGCTTTTCAAACCCTTTAAATGCAAATAAATCCAAAATTAGTGGAAGGGAGTTAGTAGAGAGGAACTGACGGTCCTAACTTTGGAGGAAAATCACCAAAGACGGCAGGGATGGGAGTTGTCTCTGCGATGTGGGTTCGGGGGAGGGTGTATGAAGGTCTGGAAACGGATCACTGAAGGGAATACTGAGCCAAAAAGAGGAGGCAGAAATGGAGAATGAAGGAAAGGAATATTGGGTAAGCCAGCGGGAGCGTCACAGAAAAATCTGAGGGGGGGTGGGGGAAGAGAAAGGACAAATGGAGTCAGAGAATAAGAGGATGGGGATTTCGGAAGAAGAGGCCATAGGGAGGAGGTGCGGAGAAGAGGATGAAATCAAAGGGAGAGCAGGTCTAAAGAATCCGAGGGAGAAGAAGGTAGGTAGAGAGGGGTAGGTAGGGGAGTTTCCGAGCGAGACCGAAGTCAGTCGCCGGGCCGTGAACGCCGCACCTCACGGACAAGGACGCGCCGCTGGCGAGGTAGGAGTTCTCCTCTTGCTCCCGACCCTGCGCCAAGGGTGGCGATTCTTGCAGCGGAGTCGCCAGCGCAGAGGCCAGGTCGGGGTTTCTAGGGGAAACGGTTACTCTGCGGCAGGACTCTGCGGGCCAGCCCTGCCTCCGCTGTTTACACCCGTATCCAGGAGACCGGAAAGCCCGCGCCCATTGGCTCTGCACTCTCGGCGCGGCTCCCTCTCTGACCAAGCGGATTGGTGGAACTGCTGCCGTTTCACGGCCAATGGGAGAGCGGCGAGCGAAGCGAGGGGCGATGGCGGGAAGGTCTGTGCGAATTGTACCGCGATCCTCGCCGGCAAAATGGGTACTGGGTGGCCCAGCCCAGGGCTAATAATAGTATTAAATATCAACAATAGCTGACGTTAATATTGAAGACTGACCAAGCCAGACGTCGTTCCAAAAGGCTTGATTTCATTTAATCTTCTTGTCACTCATCAACCCCATTTTACAAACAAGGAAAGTTAGGATAAGAGAAGTATCCTGCACGAGGCTACAAACTAAGTGGGATTTAAACCCAGGTCTAGTCTAAATCCAGAGTTTAAGCCATAATTACTATATTACACTTTGAAATATACCCTCTGCCATCTCAGAGAGCTGGAATAGCCTGATCCAAAGGTCTGTCCTTCCTTCTTCCCTCCCCTTTCCTCCCATCTCCTCTTTTCTCCTCCCCATTCCCCCCTGCCCTCCCTTTTTCAGGTCTCTTCACCGTCTTCCTTCCTAGCCACTGTCTCTCCTTTATTTCCTTCACAAATATTTATTGAGCATTGTGTTATGCTATTCACTTGGAACAAGAATGAACAAAACAGATAAGATTCTTTCTTTCTTGGAACTTAAGAGACTGGTAAGGGCTGGGGGTGGGGGGGATAGACATCCACATGATTCCACAAATATAGAATTACAGATCAGAAAAAGAACTAAGAAGAAAAGGAACATGATATGTGCACTTATATTGGGCCCTCAGTTGGATGATTATTGTCAGGAATGATTTCTGGGCCCATTTGCGTTTTAGTTCAGAGTGAAAGGATGAAGAGTGTTGAGGGGGAGCGGGAGGTGGGAGGCAGCTTTTGTAAAGATATTAAGGCAGGTCAAGGGACTGAACGAACTGGAATGGGTAGTGTGACTGTATGACTGGGGCAGAGTGAGATGGGAAGAAAATACTGATGAGGCTGGAGAAGGAGCCAAGGGCCAGATGAGGTCCAAGGTGGGAATTCTGGTCATTTTCCTAAGAGCTATGGAAAGACATTACATGGTTATAAAAGATCATCCTGGCTGCAGGAAGATGATCTATCAATTGGATGGGAGAGCAGGGAAAACTGAAGTAGAAAGATCTGTTAGGAGTGTATTTTAGTGGTCCAGAAGATGGATAGTAGTAGTGGTGGAGCTAAAGTGGGACTTCTCAGCCTCGGCATTATTGACATTTTGGGCTGGATTGTGGGGACTGTCCTGTGCATTGTAGGATATTTAACAATGTTCCTGGTCTCTACCCATTAGATGCTGATAGCACCTCCCCAGTTGTGATGACCAAAAATGTATATGGACATTGCCAAATGTCACTGAGGGGGTGGGGGTCAGGGCCAAATCGCCCCAGGTTGAAAGCCACTGATAAGTCGATATTTTTAAAAGTTATTGGGGGGAAGTGGGTGTGGCTCAGTGGATAGAGCCCCCGTTTACCATATGGAAGGCCCAGGTTCAGTTCCCGGGGCCTCCTTGTGAGGGCACGCAGGCCTGAGCAGTGCGGTGGGCTGATGCAGCAACCTCACGGCAGGAAGCGGGTGTGGCGCAATGGATAGAGCACCCGTTTACCATATGAGAGGCCCCGGGTTCGCTTCCCGGCGCCTCCTTGTGAGGGCAGGCCGGCT
>JAQZBX010054929.1:0-18537 GCA_029593785.1 Cabassous unicinctus | reverse complement strand
CCTATCTTCACTAGGATTCAATCCTGGGAATCTCCGATATGGGAGAGAGGCGTTCTGCCACCTGCGCCACCTCAGTTCCTGGTTTTTTGGCGCATCTGGTCTTGGCTCTCCCTTGTGTCACTCTCCTGCTACGTCATCACCCTGCTGCTTGGCTCGGCGAGGCCTTAGGGCTCACCCGCGCACAGGGCCGAGGTAATTTTAAATACATGCTGCTGGCGACTCCTGGGAGCCGTCCTCGGGGTAGGTGTGGTTTCTCAACCTCATGTGGCAGAGGAGGAAACTGAGGCTCAGAGAAAGTCCCTGGTCCATGGCTGGGAGATGGCAGGCTCGGAACTGAAATGCAGGCAGCGAGGCTCCAAAACCTGAGCTCTCACCTCTGGTGGGTGAATATTTGAACGAGGAAGGAATGAACACATAGTACAGAGGTTTCCTGGGGCTGTGAGAAAACTCAGCTCCTGAGGAGGGGCAGGGCAGGGCAGTAGTTAGAATCACTGGGTGGGAGGCAAGAGACAGATGTGAACTAATGTCCCCACCCCCTGTGCCCGGGCCAGGACAGTGGCTGCTCACAGGACGGCACCAACCCAGGGAACTCAGGGGATTGGGGGCTGGGGAGGGGGCTCCCAGAGCTGAGTCCATCTGGGCCTGACCTGGGGCAGGAAAGAGGTTTGTCCTGGAGAGATGGCACAGGTGCTTCCTGAGCACACCTGTGTGCCAGGCTTGTTCTCTACCAAGATCTGAGATATGGCCTCTTTCCAGCCTCCCCTTCACCCAGAGGAAAATGGCCCATCCGCACCCATTTTGTAGATAAGGACACTAAGCCTCAGGGGATGCAGGCTCTGCCTGAGCTACCCCCAGGGTCCATGGCAGGGGAGGTGGCTTTCAAGCCCCAGGCCTATGAGTCATGGCCAGGTCCCTTTGGTCTCTCCACCCCAGTTCCTGCAGACCCCCACCACCCCGGGCTGCCCCCGAGCCTTCTTCTGGAAAGGCAGGTGGCAAAGTAGTCAGGACTGTGGGCTCCTGAGCCAGGTGTGCTGGGCTCAGACCCCTTTGTATCCACATGCTAGTTGAGCAATCTTGGACAAGTTGACAAATTACTGAAATTTTCTGTGCCTCAGTTTCCCCATCTGGAATGTGAGGGTCATCATAGTCATATGTTGTGGGAATATTGTGATAAATAAATGAGCTAATTCATAGAAAATGTTTGGAACAGAGCCTGGCATGTAGTAAGTGCTCTCTGCTGGTGGTGTTAATAGCCGTAACAATATCACTGATATCCTCATCAGTACAACCCATGGGGCAATCCTGAGATGGAGGATTCCTTCCTCATTAGGTAGTTGGGGACACTGAGGCCCAGAGAGGGGAAGTGCCTTTCATTCACTCATCAAGCATTGATCGAGTGCCCACTCTGTGCCAGGTATTGTCCCAGACCCTGGGGACATGTCCCTGAACAAGACAAAGCCCCTGCCCTCACACATACACATAAGTGCCACATTTGAGCTACAACCCAGATGATGAGAAGGACCCAGCCACAGAAGATAGAGTGTTCCAGGGACAGGGAATGGTATAGCAAAGACTTGAAGGTGGGAACATGCTTGATGTGTTTGAAGAACAGCTGGGAGGTTGAGGAGGCTGAACTGGGGGGCGCAGTTTCTGAGGCTCCCACAACAAAACTGGGACTCTATGCTTTGTGACACCCTGATCCTTATCCTTACTGTAGTGGAACTTTCTCTGAAGAGCTTATCAAGAAAATAAATCATCTTTTCTTTGCCAGAAAGTTCTGTGGACCTCAAGTACATGTCCTTTGGTTCATTTTGGTTTTATCTTCAAGGCCCTAGGGGGTCAGCCCACCACCCACCGGCTATTGTGTTCCAGAAGGGGTGCATCTAGAAGGGCGACCCTAGACCAGGCATGGTTACACAGTGACACTCATGTCACTCACAGTGACATTCTCTCCTCCCATGCCCATGCAGGCATCAGTCATGGGTCACGGACTGTGGGTCTCTGGATCAGCGTCCACCAGTGCTCGGATGCACTGGTGCAGTTGTTACCACTTTATAAAATGGAACCATTTGTTATCCCTCCACTGACCTAACACTTATTGGTTAACCCAGGACTAATATGGCCCACTGTCTTTGCTGTCCTTTGCATAGGAGACAAATAGAATATCCTACATCCCAGATTCACTGGCCCATTTTTGGAGGACCCCAGAGCCTACTCTGTGGGCCCCTTTTTCACCGTATCCTCCAGTCAGAATCTGTTCACGTTCTAAACAGCTCTCAGGGTACCTAACAGCTGGGGAATGCGCCCATGCCTTCCTTTCCCTTGGGAAATCTCGAGGTTCCGTAGTCTAGCCTACAGGTCAGCAAACAATTTAGGGCCAAAGCTGTCCAGGGTGGGAGCAGAAAATGAGAAGGAGGGCATGCGGAGAGCAGGGGAGCTGAGGGCTCGTTGTCTGAAGCCAGCCCTGGCCACAGCGGACGTGGTTTTCCTTCCCTGCCTGAGAAGGGCCTGGGTAGACTGGGCCCGGGAAGCTGCACCCGCTTCCTCCTGCTTCTCTCTCCCTCTCTCCCCCTCTCCTTAGCTCATGGCCCTGCTGCCATCCACTCTCTGCGCGGCACCCAGGGGAGCTTTTGAAAATGAAACCAGGTCGGGTTACTCTGCTGTTTAAAGCCCCTTCGTGCTGCCCCACTGCACGTGGAATAAAGTGGAAATGAAGTGCCGGGCCCTCCGGACTCCCCGAGTCCACCCTCTCACCCTCTCGGCTCTCCCTGGCTCCTGGGCACCAGCCACACTTGCTGCCCCTCACCCACGTCAAGCTCGTTCCCACCTTCGAGCCTCCATCCCTGCTCTTTCCTCTGCCCCCAGATCTTGGCTGGCTCCTTAGATGCC
This sequence comes from Cabassous unicinctus, assembly GCA_029593785.1. Lineage (NCBI taxonomy): Eukaryota > Metazoa > Chordata > Mammalia > Cingulata > Chlamyphoridae > Cabassous > Cabassous unicinctus. The sequence goes on along the minus strand of JAQZBX010054929.1, from coordinate 15,648 downwards.
TCCTCGGAGAGGCCTGCGCTGGCCACCCCGTCCCCATCTCTCCAGTACGGTATAGGATCATCTTGTTCTGTGCTGACTTTTGGTGGCCTCTGTGCAGAAGGAGAAATCAAGGCCCAGTGCTCTTACACAATTCTGCGGTTTGTCCCAGGCCACGCAGCGAGTAGAAGCGAGAGCCCGGGCCCCCAGGTTGTCAGGCGCACAGTCCAGGTGCCAGCGACGGGATGCCTGGGCCATCGCCGACTGGGCACTCTTGCTGCCCCGGGCTCTGTGCTGTGTGCCTATGGTCTCCTGTCCTCGCCACCTTCCGGCTCTGGGATGCCAGTGGAGTTGTCTGGGTTTGACAAAGTGGGGAGGCTGGAGGCTTGGAGAGGTGGAGGCAGCACTGGGGTCCGCAGCCAGCCTGGCGCCCTCCACCTCCGCCCCTGCCCCCTGCCCCCCTGCTCTTGACCATATCCGTCCCCACTCACTTGAGCCCCATCCATCATGTGGAAGGTCGGGAACAACAGGGCCTATTAAGAAACTGCAGCGGATTCCAGGTCCTTAAAGGCCATGTCTGAAAATTGTAATCACCTGGAAAATGAAGACGACCTAGTGCTGAGTGGAAACAACAGGACACAAAGAGTACGTCCAACACAATTCTCTGATGGTAAAAGTAAGAAGGGGAGAAGAGATGAGAAGGAGGCAGGCAGGGGCTGGTGGGGGGTGTTTGAGGGGTGAGGTGGGATTGTGGATTAAGGTACTTCTTTTCTCTTATATTTTCCATTTTCCAAAATTGATGTGATGGTCATATTACTTTTATAATAACCAAATGATTCAAATACAATATTGTATCAAAAACCGTGGGTAGAAGCAGGAGGGATTCTGCTGCCACCTACACAGGGCCAGCTGGCAATCCCCAACATGGCTGACGTCACAGGCCTCTGCTTAAGAGCCATGTCTTAACATTCTCGGGCGTTTCCTGTGGGCCGGGCACTGTGCTGACGCCTAGAACAGTGCCACAAGGGGGCACTAGGAGTAGCCCTATTTTACAGATGAAGAAACTGAGGCCCAGGCCACACAGCTCTGTGTGTAGTGTGGGTGCAGCCCTCTCCGCCTCCCCGGCCCAGGCGGGGGCCCTCAGACGTGCCGGCTCTTGCTCTGGGAAACTCCACAAAACCCCAGGTGGGGTGGGGGGGGGGAGCGGCGGGATCATCCTCATGAATGTGTTGGGCACCTCCCCCAGACTGTGTGAAGCCTTGGAAGGAAGTTGGGTCTCCAGGCAGCTCTGGGAGGGGAAGGCGATGGGAAGGAGTTGTTTGAAAAGATAATGGGAGAACAATCCGCCCTGACTGTGCTGCGGCAGTCCCAGCTGCGTCTGGCTGATTGCGGGTTGGCGCTACGCTTTATTATTTACCTATTTATTTCCTACCTTTCACACTGCAGAAAGAGGCCGGTGCAGGGTTTAACTCTGGCATGGAGGGAGATGCAGGACTTTCTTTCAAGCACGGTCTCAAAGGACAAGGTTTATGTGAGAATTGAGAGCTGAAGAATTCCAGAAAGTTCTAGGTTGGGCCTTTGGGAAATGAAGGCCCTGACAACATTGGGGTTTACTCAGGACCCTCAGAGAATTTGAGGCCAAACAAGAATTTGACCGATATGTCATGGTATGCGTTCGTTTGTTCATTCATTCACTACATTCATTCATTCATCCAATCTTTACTGAGCACCTACTAAGTGCCAGACCCAGTGCTGAGGGAGGTGAGGTACTTGGAGTCTACGGGGGGGTGCAGGCGTTCACCCAGGCTGGCGCTGCTGGGGGGAGGGAGAGAGAGTGGGAGGTGTGCAGAGAGGAAGCACAGCATCAAGTCGGGCGTGCTTTGAAAATGGCAGTCAGCCTTTGGTGTTCTTATGATATGACAGATTTCTCTCCCCCACCCCCTTTCACAGAAGTGTAAGACTGCAAAAGGGTTGGCCTTTTCCCATCTCCACCCTGTGGCGAGGAGCTGGTTCCTAAACAACATCACCCCATTAAAAAAAACTGCTGCTTCTCATGGCTGGAAATTGTGTGCAAGGAATTTCATGGACTCTGCCTGTTTCTGAGGCTTGGTTCCACGGCTTTTTATCTGATCCCCCAAGGGGTCTATCCGCCCCCATATTTAAGAACCCTGCTCTTGATCAAGAGTGTGTGAGGTGCTGCTTCTCTATAAATGCCTCAGGTTGAGTCAGTGAATGGGGAGGGCACAGGGAGGGGGCTGGTACTTCCCTGAAAGTCCCCACCCATGTACCAGGAGGTCAGGTATTAGGAAGGCAGAGTTAGGGCCTCCCTGGAGTGTGCTGGAACCTCCTTCTTGGGCAGCTCGGCTGTCTCCCTCAGTCGGGTTAGGTACTGTCTGTCCCTGGGGCTGAGCTGTGCATGGTGCCCCGACTCTGGTCTGTGGAGGGAGGTCCTAGGTCTAGGGCTTGGCACAGAGCATGTTAATAACCACCGCCATTGATGGAGGCTCCTTCTTAAAGGCAGATGAGGAAGCTGAGGCTCAGAAAGGGGAGGCCGCCTGCCCAGGTCACACAGGTCAGCAGTGGAGCCGGGATCAAACCTTGGTCTGATTCAGAAGCCAGAGTCCTTCCTTTTCAGTTCTTTCAACTTTTAAACCTTAAACTCAAGTTTTCATATTACAAAATTCAATAAGCACAGAGGTTCATAATGATAATGTAATAATACCTCTCCCTCCACTTGTCTCCACGGGGTGCTTGACACACTTAGCTGAAGCAGGTGCCCTCCTGAGGTCGGACAGGGCCTTGCCCACCTGGGCAGCTTCTCACAGGGGGCCGATGGGGTGGACTGCCAGGGGTTGTCTGTCCTCTGCGTTAGCTGCTGACTCTGGGACTGGGCCCCAAGATCCGGTCCTGAAATCCTGACTGTTAAGGTCACCCCCAAATGGCCAGTTTGTGGCGAGAATCGCGGTAATAGCAGCTCCTTGTGCTGTTTGTCCCCCGTCCCTGCCCTGGCCTGCACCAGCGACTGTGTTGCCCACCCAGGACTGCAGTTGCTTCTACCTTGGGCCAGAATCTGGCAGACGATGCTGAGGAAAGCCGGTCCACTGAGGCCACAGGCCTCCACTTGACCCTGGGCTGCTGGGAGCCGGGCAGGACACGGAGGCCTGGCCCCTCTCCCCCCCTCAGGGCACGGAGCACAGAGGTGGCGGCACAGTCTGGGCTCCAGTTCTGGCCACCCCATTCGCTAGCTGTGTGACTCCATTCAGCATTTATTGAGCACCTACTATGTGCCAGGCACAGTGGTGAGGCCTGTAGATTCAGGGGTGAACTAGAAGGTATGGTTCCTGCCTCAGTGGGCCAGAAGGAGCACTAGGGAAGGCAGATAGTCATTCTCAAGGCCCAGCTGTGCAAGAGGCTACTAAGGCCCAGCCTGGGAGCTGGGGGCTGCAGTGCATGTACCAGAGTGGGGTCCGGCTGGGGTGCTCAGAGGGGCCATCTCTGAGGGAGGTGCACTGAAGCTGAGACCGCAGGGCGAGCAGGAGTTAGGCGGGTAAGAAGGAAGGCCGAGTGGGCTGAACGGAATTAGCCAGGTGAAGGTTCCGAGCCAGGAGGGCACTTAGCCTTCCTCAGCCTCAGTTTCCCTGTGTGTGAGGTGGGCACTCACCTCCTGGGCTTGTGGGGGCGAGCCAGTGGTGCCATGCCTGGAAGGAGTGCAACCCAGCGTCTGGCTCGCAGCAGCTGCTGGCGCTCAGAGGGCATAGACCCAGGGAGCGCTGGAGAGTCAGGCACAAACCCTGAGCTCGTGGGGGTGCCCTGAGACCATCCCGTCCCGTGGTTCTCACCTGGGTGATTTTGTCCCCCAGGGGACATTTGGCAATGTCTGGAGACAGTTTTGGCTGTCACAACCGGGAGGGCCGTGCGCTGCTGGCACTGGGGGTGAAGACCAGGGACGCTGCTCGGCAGCCTACAGGGCACAGGACAGCCCCCAGTAAGGAAGGATCTGGCCCAGTGTGTCGGTAGTGCCGAGGTGGAGAACCCTGACCTAGACTAAGCCTTTCTTTTACCAGCAGGGAAACTGAGGGGCAGCGTGGGGAAGGTGTTTGCTCAGTGTCCCCTGGCCTCCACCCCCCACAGTGCGACAGCAGAGGGCCACGTCCCCCTGGGACCACTGGTGCCGGTTTCCTTGGCAGCAGCGTGTTTGAAGGCGAGAGGGAGGACACAGAGGAGGCCCGGCCCAGGCTTGCTGGAACCTGAGCTCTGGGCACGGGGTGTGGAGTGGGGTGGAGGATGGAATCACTTCTCTCAGTTGTCCTCCTTCTGGGAGGAATTCCTGGGCGTGAACTTCATGTGGGGCAGCAGCTGTCTGGGACGCCTGCAGTGGGGAGGGAAGGGGTACATGCCTGGCTTGGTATGTGCCAGCCGAGGGTGGAAGGGGACAGGCAGGAGGCAAATTCCAGGGGACATAGGGGCTGGGGGCTGATGTGACTGCTGGGACAGCTCAGCTCTCCCCCATCTGTCTGGTGCCCCCCCCACCTTCTGATGGTGAACAGTGTGTTGACGTGGCGTTCAGGTAGGGAAGCACTTACAGCACGCTTACGCAGAGGCCGTGGCTTGAGGAGGGGTGGGTGAGGTGGGAGTCTGGAAGGCCCGAGTTCTGGGTGTGAACCCTGTTTCTCTTGCTAACTTGCTGTGTGAACTTGGGTCAGTCTCTTACCTCCTCTGGGCCCCTGATTCCCCATTAATACACAGAGAGGTCAGAGCAGATCTGTGGTTTTCTAACCGTCCCCCTGAAACTCTGGTGTCCTGGGCAGTGACTCCGGTGGCCCTTTTCCATGCATGGGACTCAGTAAGAAGACGGCTTTGAGGCAGAATCCTGGGCTCTTGCTCTCTCGAACCCTGCCTGGCAGTTCGTGTGTTCATTCGTTCATTTCACTGAACAAACATTTCCTGAGCCCCTGCTGTGGGCCAGGCCTCGTGTAGGCATCGGGAGCTTACATATGAGATGAGGCATATTTGATGTGGTGTGGTCCGTGCTGTAAGAGGAAGTACACGGGGTGCAGGGGACACACTGTGGCCTCGGACCTGGGGAGCCTGGACAGGCTTCCTGGAGGAGGTGACATCTAAGCTGGGACCTGGAGGATGAGTGGATTAGACAGAGGAAGAGAAGGGAGGAAGTGTTTTGCAGGCAGAGGGACCTGCAGGTGCAAAGGCCTCAAGGCCGGAGCTAACATGGCAAGTTCCAGAGAACGTGGCTGGGTGTGGAGTTTGGGCATGGGGGAGGTGGCGAGAGGAGTTGGAGCAGAGGGCTGGGGCGAACCCCTAATGGGCAGAGCTGTGTCGTCAGGCCCCGCCTCCTGGGGGTGAGCTGCTTGGGGCACCTGCTAATGGTGCTCAAGGGGCTGGGGACCCGCAGGGACAGCCTCTTCAGGGTCACTGGACGAGGCCTCTGAATGCTCCCCATTGAGGCTGGACTTCCTGTGCCCCCACTCCTGGCCCACCCCCAGCCGCTCACAGGGCTGAGGGCTCCCCGGGCTGCCACACGCACCGTCTTCCTTCCTTCTGAGAGCTGGTGTGCTGTGAGCCACCCGCAGGGACTGGTCCAGGAGAGACCTTTGGGTGCATTTTCTTTTATCATCAAATAGCATCGTGGAGAAATTAGAAGGTATGGAGAAGTACAGAGGGGAAATCCTGCCAGCGCAGCCTCCAGAGAGGTCTGTAACAATGGGGCATGCCCCTGCATATATGTTGTCTTAGCAGCGCCAGGCCTGTCCCCTCCCCCTGCCCAGGGACCCATCCTGACTCGGGGGCCCAGGGCCACGGACTAGTTCTTGTCCTTCTGTCTGGCTCTGAGTTCCAGGCCCCGGTGTGAAGATTTGAGCTGGAAACATTTTGAAACACCCAGCTGGGAAGGAGGCAGGGAGAAGGCAGCTTTGTGGGGAGGGAGTTGGAGAGGGCCTTGTCCCTTCCCTCTGCCTGGCACCTGCTACTGGAAGGGGCACGACACCGTGCCCACTTGGTGTCGGGGTGCCTGACTCTCCTGCCTGCTTTGCTTCCTTCTGGCTTGGCCAGAGCAGGCAGGGGGCTGAGCAGAGGCTGGTAGAGCCAGAGGGTCCCCCCAGGGCAGGGTGCAGGGGTTCTGGGTGGGCCTGAGGAGGGAATGACAGGCAGGGTAGAGGGCAGAAGAGGCACGGCAGGCTGATGGCTAGAGCACGGGCTCCCAGGCCCCTTCATTGCCTGAACCCTCTGTGCCTCAGTGCCTTTACCTGAAATGGGTTTACCTCCCACAAAGAGCTGATGCCGCTACTGAATGAGGGGGGCTGAGCGCGGTGCCTGGCGTGGGGCCTGTTGTCATGGGGTGGTCCAGGCTGAGAGTGAGACCCACCTTCCTGGGCTCCTCACCCCTCAAGGTGCCCTTGGGGCAGGGTAGAGAGGGGCCGCACCCACCTGGCCTTAGGTGCTTGGCCTTTTTCACCTCCTCCTGCTGCGGTGGGCCCTGTCTGGATGGTAGTCAGAGCTCCAGTGCGCCTTGGGGAAGGAAACGTCCCACCCACAGCACACGCCCTCTTCTCTGCTCTCCCAGCCTCGCCCGGGCACCACAACCCGCAGCCCATAAGGGACAGCTGGCGTCATTAGCAAGTCCTGTTTTCTTTTTGCCATCTGATCTCCAATCACTTAGGCTACAGAATTTCCGAGGCCGCTGCCTTTGGCTGCTTTCGTGTCCCTTTAGGTCCTTGTTCATGTCTGTCTCCATCCGGCGTCCCTTCAATTGCTCTCTAATGAAGGGGGAAACAGTGGCTTCTCCGCATTTTCCCTCTTTCCACACATGCTAACCACAGGGCCACAAACCAGTTCAAGCCCAAGACCCCCAAGACCTTCTCCTTCGATGTTAGAAGGGAGAGTGGACTCTTCCTGCAGATTCCCGGTTGGGATAGAGAATGGGTGGCAGGAGGTCCAGTTTCTCTGAGTGTTGGGCTTTGAGGGTTTGGACAAATGACTTTGCATCTCTGAGCGTCAGTTTCCTCCTCTTTAAAATGGACATCCCCATAATCCCTTGCTCATAGGGCTGTTATGGGCATTCAAAGTGAATAAGGTTTACAAAGTTCCCAGCAGAGTAATAGCTGATCCCTCCCGCTAGCTCCCCTTTGTGCTAGGGATTGTCCCCAGTGGAATGTTTGCTCCAGGTGGGGGAGCTCAGCTATACACAGGAACCAGTTTGTGAATTGATTTAAAACAACACGTTTCAGTTCACAATAATAAAGATCACACTATTGGTTACTTTCTATGTGCCAGCCCTGTATCAAGTTGCTACATTCCTACAAAGTGGGTGTGATAACTGTCCCTTCTTCACAGATGGGGAAACTGAGGCTCAGAGAAGTGAGGGCACTTGCCCGTTGTTGCACAGCTAGAGGACGGCAAAGCTGGGAGTCAGACTGCAAAGCCATGCTGCCATCAGCTGGCTAGGTATATGACAGGTCCTATGCTGGGCCCTGGGGATTCAGGAGTGGACAAATCCAGTATCAAGGCTCCAGGTGGAAAGCCTTCATCAAGGACTGTCTCAGCAGGCAGCTAGATGCAGCCAGGGTCCCCTCTGTGCTCGCTGGGCTGCACCAGTGTCTGTTTACACAGTTGCCTGGTAACAGAGGCTGGGGGGAGGCGTGTGTGTGTGTGTGTGTGTGTGTGCACCGGTGCATGTGCGCATGCTTGTGGGGGTAGGGTGGAGTGCAGGCATGTGGGAAGAGCCAGCTGCCAGCCCCATACAGCTCTACCCACTAGTGCTGCCAACCCACCCAAGTCTGAGTTGCTGGGAGTGGGGGGCTCAGTGGAGAAGATGAGAAGGCAGGGGTGGCTTGTGCAAGAGCACAGCTATGGATAGGTTGTTCGTGTGAGTTTTGTTTTAGCCCCTGTGCTGAGAATAGGGCTGAGTGGCCAAGTGCTCTGTGCTCAATATCTGGGTTAATTCTCATGTCGACTCTATAAAGTGGGTTTTCTAGGTCTCCTTTTACAGATGAGGCTCAGAGAGCTGAAGTCACTTGTCCAAAGTCACACAGCCAGTGAGAGGCAGAGGTGAGGTTGAACCCTGGCCTCTGATGTCCAAGTCTGTGCCCAGGAGCTCCATATGACAATGTCTCCTTGAACAGGGGTTCACAGCCTCCTGAACCCTGGGGTGTTGGCATCTCTTTTTACTCTCTCTTGCCTGATCTGTTGTCTCCAGGTATAAAGGCTTCATCAAGGACTGCCCCAGTGGGCAGCTGGATGCGGCAGGCTTCCAGAAGATCTACAAGCAGTTCTTCCCATTTGGAGACCCCACCAAGTTTGCCACGTTTGTTTTCAACGTCTTTGATGAAAACAAGGTGAGCCGGGGATCGATGGGGCCTGCACCAGCCTGGAGTTCCTCCCTCCTGCAGCAGCCTGCTCGGCTCCTGAGCACCCACAGCATCTCCACACCCACTCTCTCCTGCTATTATTCCCTTTCGGAGAAGGAATACACACACATGCATACTCACATGCACACTCGTACACTCATACACAGTCACACACAAGTACATGCACATGCTCACACACACACACCCATGCACATGCACACACATGTCACACACACATGAATCACACTTGCATGCACAGATACATGCACACACATGCACACATATACCACAGACACACAAATGCACGTATACACATGAAATGCAGGTGCCCCCTGAACTTTCTCTGACAAGCACAAAATGCAAATACCTCCAGGGATAGTAACAGGATTAGTAATCATAACTGACATTTACCGACATTTACTATGCATTAGGCCCTTTATGTGGATTGTTTTTATTGAGGTCTTACAACCATCTGCAGGGTAGGTAGTTTGAATACCTCGATTTGCAGGCTCTGAGGATCAGACAATATGGGGTCTATGTGGTGGCTTTCTTTACCTTAGCGGATGTTTTCAAGGTTTTCCATGTTATAGCATGTATCACCCTCCAGAGAGCTGGTGCATCCACTTTCAGTGTCTCCACAAGTCTTCCAGATTCTGTCCCATGAAGGCATTTTCCCTGGCTGCGTAGTATTCATGGGTGTATTTACTGCAATTCCTTTCTGTGCTCCCCTGCTGTTGGGCACTCAGGTTGTTTCCATTCTGACATGTTCCAGCTTTCTCCCCAGGGGCCCCGGGCTGGGAACCACACACTCTGGCCCTGCTTTGACACATTGTAGGTCTTTTGGAAGGACTCTGCCCCCTTCCAGGTCTCAGTTTCCTCCTCTGCAAAACAAATAGGCTGGCTTAAATGATCTTTAGGGCTCTTCCCTCTGCAAAAGCCTCTGAGCCCATTATTTAAGGCAGAGGATGTTTCTGGGTGGGTCTTGTCAAGAGAGGGTGAGTGTGAGGTGTGGTGCCCTCTGGCTTGGGCTCCACTGGGGGAAGTTCCAAAGCATTTGTTGTTTCAGAAGTGGAGTCAGCCTTTCCCCTTAGCCTCACCCCTATTTCTTGTTCTTCCTGCTCAGCCTGTCCCCTTTCTAATTCCTTCTCCCACCACCTTGCTCTCCCCTAGCCTCAGTTTCTCCTTTCCTCGCCCCCTTCCTTCTCTTGTCCCCTTAGCCCTTTGTTTCTGCTCTTTTCTCTTGGGTGTCCATCGGCCATGGGTTCTGGCACCTGCGCTGCCCCTCACTGCCCACCTGAGGTCTGGCCTAGCCAGATGGCCCTGCATTGACCGAGACCACCCCTCTCCCTCCCCTTCTCTCTTCTGTCAGGACGGGCGGATTGAGTTCTCTGAGTTCATCCAGGCGCTGTCAGTGACCTCGAGGGGAACCCTGGACGAGAAGCTGCGGTGTAAGTCCTGCCCTTTGCAGTGGTTGGGCAGCCCCTGGGAGGTCCTGGGCCAGAAGGGAGGCGGCCCAGGCACACATGGCAGCTGTCACTGAGGGCTTCCCTGTGGGAAGGTCCCGGCAGCGGGCTGTGGGCCGGCGGGCTCTGCAGCAGGTCCAGGTATGCAGGATCAGCCCCACTGCAGCCTCACTGTCTGGCCGGTTTTCCTCACATGACAAAATAACCAGGCCAAGGCCATCTGTTCAGGACTAAGAGAGTGGCACAGAGCAGGGCAGAGCAGGTTTCCTGTGGAGGAATAAGGCTTAGTTAGGTCAGGTGGGCAGGGGATGGCAGGTGGGGTGCGGACTGGCAGCAGCAAAGGTGAGATTCAGCTGGTGGAGACCCCAGGGCAGTGGGCAGTACAGCCTGGGCACAAAGACCCAAGTTTCCGCGCTGGATCCACCATGTAAGTGGCTGATATGATTACCGGTTTCATTCATTCATTTATTCCTCCCTTCGCTCATTCACTCAGCAAGTGTTGACTTACCACCACCATGTGTCGGCACTGGGCAGGAGACTGAGAATCTACTGGCCAATGAGACAGGGCCCTGCTCTTGTGGAATCAGTCAGTCTTGAAAGGAGACAGTCAAATAATCTCACAAAGCTGCACCTGAGTAACTGACCATGTTATGGCAGGAGGAGCTTTCTTGGGCTGAGCTCTGATACTGGTCAAGTAATGAAGGAGGGAGGAGGTTCCAGGCTGGGGAACAGCAAGTGCAAGGCCCTGTGGAAGGAGGGAGGGGAGGCAGAAAGATGCAGAGGGGAGAAGGGCTGCGATGGAGGTGCCGGAAGGGGAATCTGAAGGAGAGAAGATGAAGACAGTTTGCACCATACCTCACTGCTCATAAGACACTTACCATCTGCTCCACTGGCGATGAGAGGCCCCTGCAGGTTCTCCCCTCCCCTCCCCTTCCCTCCCCTCCCTTCCCCTCCCCTTCCCTTCTCTTTTCTTTCCTCCTGGTTGAAATGGGGTATGTCTGTGTGTCTATTTGTCCATGTTAGTTGACCAGATGAGTAATGGGGCCATCTGGCCCCTGGCTGCGTTTTGGGGTACAGAGAGGAGAGGGACTGTTGAGGAGCCTTTTGCCCTGCCCTGGGCCCAGGACTAACTCAGCCATGGCTGGCTGGTTGCAGGGGCCTTCAAGCTCTATGACTTGGATAACGATGGCTACATCACCAGGAACGAGATGCTGGATATTGTGGATGCCATTTACCAGATGGTGGTGAGAGGCCTGGGCTCTGCGGAGCAGGGGGTGGCAGGAGGGCGTCAAAGGTAGGGACAGGACCTGGCCCAGAGGAGCCACGCTGTGCAGCCACTCTCCTGCCTGGAGTCACTCTGTACATCTCCACCTTGTGGCAGAGAGTGGGGCTGGGGTGGTGGGTGTTCCAGACCAGCGTGGCAGAGACGGTGGGGCATGGTGGGGAAGTGGAATAGGTGGTCCTCATCAGGAACCAGCCAGGGGGCAAATGTTTGGCCAAGAGCCCAAAACAGGCTGCCAGGAGCCCAGCCTACCGCTTCATCCGTCCCTGGCAGGGGAACACTGTGGAGCTTCCCGAGGAGGAGAACACCCCTGAGAAGAGGGTGGACCGGATCTTTGCCATGATGGACAAGGTGAGGGCTGCGGTGGGGGATCCTGGACTGGGGACTTAAGGTACAGGGTGGGCGGCAGGCCCTGAGCCCCCATGGGCAGGGAGTGGAGACCCTAGGGCCTGGGCTTGGCTTTGCCACTGACTGCCCGTGGGACTGGCTCCAGGCAGGTGACAAGATCTGGGGTACTTCAGTGTCTGCTGCGTTTTAAGTTCGTTCACCTAACACTTTCTCTTTAATAGAGGGTTCTTAACCCCACCCCACCAGATTTTGTTTCTTTTTTCCAAAAGCTAATTATTTTGCAATACAGATGTAAAACTATTTTTAAAAAATAATTTGTGATCTAGTATTCTGTGGGCTTCTTTATTAACACATTCAATAACAAGAGATAGCAGTAGGTCTAACAACTCCCATAATTGCAAAGTAGCAGTAAGTCCACTTGACGTGTTATGAAAATACCTGTGGTCCCCATTGCTAGCTAGGTTCCAGGTACTGAGGGTTGTCCCCTACACTCATCAATGAAGGAGAAGCTAAATTTCAGTTAGAGGATAATTTTTTCCCCATCTAAGTTCACAGACCTGCTGGATTCTATTCATTAACCCCAGGTTAAGAAACCCTTCTTTGAATCAAACTTTTTTTTTTTTAAAGGAGGTAACTTTGTTTTAAGTGGAAATCTGTGACCATCATGGTAAAGAAACCCAGTATTGCTTGCCTTAAATAAAAAAACAAACAAACAAACAGAAAAAAACACAAGTAATTACAGTGAGATGGGGTTTATTCACACATTCTGGCTCGATGCAGTTGCTTGCCCTGGAAGCTCTGAGCCTGAGGTCTGTAGTTAAAAAGGAGAAATTGGCACGTTAGAGAGGCGTGAAAGACAGCTAGCCTCAGAGGGAGCCAGTCTCTTTGTAATTATCGAAAGGTTTATCAGCAGACAGTGGAACAAGGGGTACTAACTTTATCCCCGTGTGATTCAACAGTGCTTCCTGTACTCAAGCCTGCCCTGTCCACACCTCCCTGATTTTAGGAAATTGTGCAGACCCTGGAGTCAGACTGACTTGGGTGTACATTCTCGCTTTCCCCTTACCAGCCATGGGACCCTGGGTAGGTGACTGTGCCTCAGTTTCCTCCTGGGTAAAATGAGGATGAGAGCAGCACCCTCTTGTTAGGGTGGCTGTGAGGATTCCGTGGGGTCGAGCCTGTCCTGTGCTAAGTGTGTGCTGGGCCTGGAGCAGCCGTCGGGCCTGGCTGGGGTGGCCAGGTCCACCGTCATTGTTCTCCCTCTCTGGGCCTTTTTCTTTCTGGCTCAGGGGTTTCCTTGAGAATGCTCCAGGGAAGGGATTCTGGTCCAAGCCATCCCCTTCCTCAGGAGACCTGTCAAAGTCCTTCTGTGCCCTGGCCTGAGTTCCACCTGGTCCAGTGTGGGCTGCTCCAGGAATGGTTTAAATACCCCCAGAGAAATGCCCTTTTGGGTTAACCGCCTTCCTGGGAATTAATAATAGTGATAGTGAAAACTGCGGGGTTATAGGGAGATTTGCCAAGCACTTTATGTGGCTTAAGCTCACAGAGCCTCGCCCCAGTGCCCTGGGGAAACCGTGTGATTATTGGGAACAATCACTGATGAGGAATCAGAGGCCCAGAGAGGGGGAGTCACGTGCCCAAGGTCACCCAGGCAGCAAGTGTCCGGGTCTGATGCCCACTCTTCTTATCCAGCGAGCGGCAATGCCTGCCTGTTGGTCTGATTTTAGAAACTCTCTTGGAAACGTCCCTAAGCTGGGCTTGGGAAGGGGGGCGTCTGGGGTCCTGGTCTGCAGGTCCCGTCCCAGGAGACTGGTTGTCTCTCCACCTTCAGCCGCTCCTCTCTGATTTCAGAATGCCGATGGGAAGCTGACCCTGCAGGAGTTCCAGGAAGGCTCCAAGGCAGACCCGTCCATTGTGCAGGCGCTGTCCCTCTATGACGGGCTGGTATAGTCCAGGGCCCGGAACCCGGGTGAGTGGAGGGGGCTTGGGGCCCGTGAGGGAGGGGAAACCCAGCCTCTGGACACCTAGGATTGGCAGGCAAGCCAGTGGGGGCAGAGCAGGGGGAGACCTGGGAGGCAGGGCCTTCAACTCAGCTAAGCCCCTCCGGGTTTTGTCATTTTTATATACTCAGATTCAGCCTGAGAGTTTGCTTGAATAGACGTTTCCCTGGCTTGAAAACCACAATTCTCTGGCAGGGGCAGGCCCTGGGAGAGCATGGGTTGCCGTCCCTTCTCTGAGTGGCCAGTCAAATACCTAAGCCCCTGGCTCTTTTGATCAATAGGTGAAGCGTGGTTTCCTGTTTGTCCAGTTGGATTTGATGTAAGTGCAGAACGACAGCAGAGACCCTTGTTGCTGTAGAAAACTGTCCTCCTTTTCCTTCTGTCCTATCCTCTCTTACCTCTCTCTCTGCCTCTTCTCTGTTATGTCTGCTACCTTGGCTGAATGTCCAGTGAAAAACATTCTTGTGCATGTCTTTTGGTGAACAAATGTATACATTCTCCTGGTATATACCTAAGAGTGGAATTTCTGTGACATAGGCTATGAGTCTACTCAGCTTTAGTAGGTACTATCAGTTTTCCAAAGTGGAGGTACTATTTTACACTCTCATAGTGGTGTAGGGGCATTTCAGTTATGCTATGTCCTTGCCAACACTGGGGATTTTCTTTTTAATTTTAGCTGTTTGGTGGATATGTAGTGTTTGCTTGCTGTAGTGCTTGCTTGCATTTCTCTGATGAGCAGTGAGGTTGAGCACCTTATCAAATGTGTATTATCCATCTAATATCATCTTTTGTGAAGTGCTGTCTTAGTTGCGTAATATATTACTATAGTGGCTGCTACATTTACAAAACAGCTGCTTAAAAGAACAAATGAAGGGAATTTGGGCACAGCTCTGAGATGGGTGCCTTTGGCTCAAGGCCTCAACTGAGGTTGCAGTCAAGTAGTCAGTAGGATGACCAGTCATCCCAGTTTGCCAGTGACGCTTCTGGATTTAACACGGAAACTCCTAAGTCCCAGGCGAATGGGAATGGTTGTCACGCCAGCTGTTGGACAGGGCTGTGGTCAGAGCTGAAGGCTGGCCTAGGGGAGAGCCACTTTCAAGTTCACTCGTGTAGTTTGGCAGGACTGGATCTCTGACCAAGTGGGCCTCTGCACAAGGCTGCCTCACAGCTTTCCTCAGGGTGAGAAATCCAAGAAAGCGAGAGCCCAGGATGAAAGCCACAGACTTTTTATAGCCTCATCTTGAAGGTGACATCCCATCACTTCTTTTTCAAGAATGTCTAGGCTGTTTTTGGCTATGCATTTCTCTATGAATTTTATAATCAACTTGTAAATTTCCACACACACACAAGATGGTATCTTGATTGGGATTAAGTTGAATCTACAGTTCAGTCTGGGGAGAACTGGCATCTTTATTATGTTGTCTTCCTATCCATGAAAATGGTATATGCCTCCATTTATTTCCGTATAACATTTTGTTGTTTTCAGTTAAAAGGTCTTTCACATCTATTGATAGATGTGTTACTAGATATTTGATGGTTTTGATGCTATTATAAAGATTAGTTTTTAAGTTGTATTTTCTGTTTGTTTCTGGTTATAGAAATTCAATTGATTTTTGTTTATTGATCGTATATCCATGATCCTGCTAAATTTGTTTACTAAATCTAAGAGTCTGCCTTAGATTCTTTTGGATCGTCTACATTTTATTTTTGCCTCTCCTATCCTTATGCCTTTGTTTCTTTTTCCTGTACTAGCTCAGGCCTCCAGTGCAGGATTGCCTAAGAGTAACGATGGTGAGCAACCATGTCTCATTCTCAATCTCTAGGGAAAGCTTTCAGTAATTTACCATTAGCTAAAATGTTTGCTGTAGGTCTTTTGTAGATAGACTAAATTTTTCAGATTTAGAAAGTTCTCTTGTTTTCTAGTTTGCTATGAGCTATTTGTTTAAAAAAAATCATGAATGGTGTTTAATTTGTTTTTCTGTGTCTATCATGAATGTGTTTTTCTGCATCTATCAAGATGCTCATGTGATTTTTGTCCTTTTTTTGGTTAATCTGATGAATTGCACTGATTGAGTTTTGAGTGCTAAGCCACCCTTGCATTCTCAGAATAAACTCCACTTAGAATAAACCCCTTTTTATGTATCATCAGATTTTGCTTATTGATATTTTATTTAGGAGGCTGACGCTGTTTTGAAGCTTCTATTACCTTTTTTTTAATG
>JAQZBX010054928.1:0-18529 GCA_029593785.1 Cabassous unicinctus | reverse complement strand
TTTTTTTTTTTTTTAAGTTTTTTTTTAAATTAATATAACTTAAAATTTACTATTTTAACCATTTTTAAATGTACAATTCAGTGGCATTAAGTACATTCCTGGGGAGCTTTTAAACATCCTGATTCCCAGGCCACATCTCTGATTAATTAAGTTGGAATCCATTCCATGGGGTATAATCTAAGCATGTATATTTAAAATTTTCCCAGTGATTTCAGTGTCTAGCCAAGGTTGAGAACTTGATTAGGTTAAATGTGATGAGAATTAGGTGGTTTCTTTGGCAAAAAATTCCTAAGTAGAGTGATAATTCATTTCCATGCAGAGATGATGTTAAAAATCAAAGGAGGTGTTAATAATTTCAGTGGGACAATAGCCACAAACTCAGACTGTCTTGGGCAATTTAGGATGTCTAGTCACCCTATTAGGTACATACTGTGAATTCTTTTTAAATCATTCCAGGATGTACGTAAGTGGTTTCACCACTTTTAGTGATAATAAGATTGATCATTTGGTTTAGGTGCAGTCAGCAGGATCCAAACAAAGTTTCTTCTTTACTTTTCAACTAATGGATTTATTAGCCACTGATAATTATGGCTTAAATCCATTATTTCATTAGAGGAGTGATTTTCTGTCATTCTTTTGTATATATTCACTGGACTTTTTCCATAAAGAATTCCCTCATCAATTATTTGGTTACCCTGTAATATCATTTATAGAGGAAAAGCATGGTAAGTGTACCCTCCCATTCCTCCCCCTCCTTCTTTAAGCTAATTTTCTGAAGAATGAGTTGATTCCTTATCAGCTCCCAACAGAAGGTTTTGGGGAGAGGTATCATTATAAACTTATGGATTTTTATATATTTGATGTATTTCAGTTCATCGTGGTCATCATTATTCTTTTTGATATTCAAATTTGTCTCATCTTTCCTCACTGGGGGACTCTGTTAGTTTCCTAGGGCTGCTGTAACAAATTACGGCAAACTTGGCAGCATAAAACAATAGAAATTTATTTTCTCACAGTTCTGGAGGCTAAAAATGCAAAACCAAGGTGTCAGCAGGGCCATGCTCACTCTGAAGGCTCTAGGGAAGAATCCTTCCTTGCCTTTTCCAGTTTCTAGTGGCCCCAAGATGTTTCTTGCCTTGTGACAGCACAGCTCCAATGTCTGTCTCCTTCACATGGCTTTCTTTTTGTGTTTGTGTGTCTTCTCTTTTTCTGTCACTTATAAGGATATTTGTTAATGGATTTAGGGCCCAACCATATCCAGGATGATCTCATCATGAGATCCTAACCTTAATTACATATGCAAACACCCTTATTCCAAATAAGGTCACATTTTGAGGTTTGGGGTAGACATACCTTTTTTTGGGGGGCGGGGCACGATTCAACTCACTGTAGTTTCTTTAAAGTTGACACATATATCCTTTTGACTTGATTCCAGTAGTCCTTGAAAAGTTCCTCACTTTCTGTCAAACGAGTTTTCCCATGATCATGCTATATATTACTACCTCAGACTTGGAATTAGCCATTTCTCCAAGAAACGTTGGTACCTTTTAGTGGGAAATGGTATTTTGAAATCACAGTCTGAACTCAGGCAAGCTTTTTGAAGTTAGAATTGTTTTGAGATGGTATCCAATTGCTTATTTCCTATTTATTCCTGTGAAGACACATCTGTCTTCTCTTTCTCTTGCATCACTCTTTAAGATCACTGAAATTACCTAATAATCACCAGGTCTAATGGGCACTTTCCAGACCATTCCCTCTTGAAACTTCTCCCTTATTTGTAAAATAGCATTCTCATGGTTCTCCTCCTGAATTGCTTCTTTTCATTCATCTTTGCTATCTCACAAATACTGAAATGAAGGGGATTCTTTATTCCATTCTCCCCTGCCAAGTCCCTTCTCTCTCAGGTAGTGCTTCTTCCTCCTTAACCTGTTTTTCTTCCTATATTCTCTATTTTAAATATTGGTTCCTAGTCACCCAAGTTAGAAACCTCTGAGTCATCTTTGCTTCTTCCTTTTCCCTTATTACCCAGCTCTAATTACTAACTAAGTCTTGGTGAAACTATTTCAGATAACGATTTTTAAAATCTTTTATATTTCTATTACCACTACCCTAGTTCTGGTACTCATTTGCTTGCTTTGCCTTCTAACTTTCCTCACCTTAGAATTCTTCCTTTCCCTCTTCTTTGTTAACTGTTTCCTCAACTCTGTTTATTTAAAACACTGGAGATGATTTATCTTCAAAAATGAAAATTTGATCATATATAAGATAACAAAGTGGCTCTCTCAATACTGTTCCAATTTCTCAAGATGGGTACTGGTGGGAGTCTCTCCCTTTGGCAAAAGCAGCTTGCCTCACAGCTCTGACTGTCCTCCCAAAAATTCGCTTTTCCTCCTTGGGAGGGTTTCTTTCTGATTATGTCTGCTATTAGCTTGCTAGCCTTTGGAGGAGTCCTGCTTGGGCTCTGCAGTTCAAGTATGGAGACAGAGTCTCTGCTTAATTCCACATTGCACAGCTGAATCCAGGCTGCAACTTTTAAACAAGACTTTAGAGGAGCAGGTGTAGTTCAATGGTTGAGCACCTGCTTCCCATGTAGGAAGACCCAGGTTCAATCCCCAGTACCTACTAAAAATAAGAAATAAAAAAAAATGCATATGCTTAAAAAACAAAAAGACTTTACTAAAAGCTCAGGATAATAGAAGGGGATTATAAAACAAATGTAACTGGATCTTACATATGGCTGATCAACTGCCTGCTGAGCCTTCAGTCAGCTTCCTGGTGAGTAGAGGGCATCTTTTCTTTGGAATCTGGAAACAGGTTGAAACCTGGAAGAAAGAACTCTTCTTTTCCAAGGGCCTCCCTTCCTGAGCTAAGATTTCTTGTTTCTTGAATGACTAACATTGGGACTGTCACTTCACTTTGGGAGAGATTCAGTCCCATTCTTGCAGGAATCAGGACTGTATTGCTACTCTTTGGCACCAGTAGAGCACATCACTCAACATCAGTATAAGAGACATTGATTTATTCAGCAAATATTTAGAATATTTGTCAGGCACAGTTCTAGGTACTGGAGAAATAGCAATGAAGAAGAAAGACAAGGTTCGTGCTAGTGGTAGGGGGCATAATAGAAAATAAGTAAGAAATAGATAAAATAATTTCAGATAGCAAAGGAAATAATATAGCATAGGATAATATACTGAATGATTAGGGTGGGGAGGAGCAGTATTAGACATTTCTTTGAGAAGGCAAGTTGGTGGTCTTGGTTCTTTAAAAGATTCCTTTAGCTCCTTTGTAGAGGATAAACTTCAGGAGCAATATGAGAAATGAGTCAGTTAGGAGACTATTGGTATAATCCTAGTGAGAGATTACTCATGGTTTGGAGTGGGGTGGATGGTAAGAATTGTTTGGAATATACTTTGGAGGTAACATCAATAGGACTTGCTGATGAATGTATATTATCTATATGTATTATTAGAAGACTGCTGTCTCCTAGGTTTTCAGTGTGAAAAACTGGATAGTTTGTGGTACCATAAACCAAGGTAGGAAAACTAGAGAAAGAATATGCATAGTAATGGGGGCAGTAGGGATGTGGAGGAATTAGTTCCTATTTCCTTAGCTTAGGTTACTCTACTGATAGAAAAATTGTTGACGATTATCTAATGACCACAATGGAAAGTCTAGATCAGCATTTCTCAGCTTCAGCACTATTGACATTTTGGGCACTGTTGACATTTTGGACCAGATAATTCTTTTTTAGGGCTGCCCCATGCATGGTAGTATGTTTAGCAGTATGCTTGCTCTCTAACGACTAGATGCTAGTAGCACCACTTATCGGTCGTGACAACCAAAAATATCTCCAGATAGCACCAGGTGTCTCCATGTCTCCTGGGGGGGGGAGGGGAGTTGTCATTGCCCCTGGTTGACAACCATTGGTGTAGATATTTTTACCATAAACCCTAAAGACCTTTCCAAATTCTTCTACTCTATGTATCCAGCTGCTTCTCATTTCTTATATAAATTCTGCTAATACAGCCACATTGATAGACATGCCAGTTTTCTAACCTCTGTACCTTTTTAAAAGTCATTCATACCAGCAGCAGGGGAAATGGGTTTACTGCTTAATGGGTAAAGAGTTTTCTGTTTTCAGTGATGAAAAAGTTTTAGTAATGGAAGGTGGTGATAGCACAAAATTGTAAAGTAATTAGTGCCACTGAGTTGTACACTTAAAAATGGTTAAAATGGCAAATTTTATGTTTCATATATATTTACTACATTAAAAAAAGTTGATAATATTTACTCAGCCATAACTACCATCAGTACTTAGTGTATTTCCTTCCAGGATATTTCTGTGCATATGTAAATTTTAATATGGTTAACATCATATATACCTGTGGGTGAATTGTATGCTATTTCAATTATATCTCAGTAATTGTTTCCCAGAAAAAGAGACAAAAAAAACCCCAAAACAAAACAAATAATAAAAAACATACATACACAAAAACAAAAAAAGCAAAAAAAAAAAAAAATTTGTTTCCCTGAAAAGGGACTTACCTAACGATATTATGTGTAGTTTTTGTCTACAGCTCTAGTTTCCTAGAAGTGAAATTTCTGGTTCAAGGTACATGAAAAATATATTTAAAGTCAGATTTATTGAGGTATAATTTTATAGAGTAAAATTCATCTTTTAAATTGTACAGTTCTATGAGTTTTGACAAATGCATATAGTTGTTTAACTACCATCACAATCAAGATATAGAACAGTTCCATTATCCCCCAAATTTCTTCATTCCCCTTTATAGGCACCCTTTCCCCCACCTCCAGTCCCTAGCAACCACTTATCTATTTTCTATCTTATAGTTTTGCCTTATCAGAAAATGATATAAATGTTATCACATAGTGTACAGCCTTCTGAGTCAGGCTTCTTCCTCTTAGCATAATGCATTTGAGCTTCATTCGTGTTGTTGCATGTATCAGTAGATTATTTTTATTGCTTTGTAATAATCTATTGTATGTATGTAATACAACTTGTTTATACATTTACCAGTTGGAAGGCATTTGTGTTGTCTCTAGTTTTTGGTGGTTGTGAATAAAGTTGCTATAAACATTTGCCTATAGGTGTTTGTATAGACATATTTTCATTTCTCTTTAGTAAATAATTAGGAGTGAAATTGCTGGGTCTTATGGTAGCTCTATGTTTAGCTTTTTAAGGAACCATTATCAAGCCCTTTTTACACCATATTCTGTCTTTCATACCAGAGTACTTTGTATTTGAGTCATCCAAGGAAAGACTATCCTAAAGGTAGTTGGGAACTGAAGCCTAAGTTAAGAGTTTGAGGCAGGTGAATATATGAATATGAATATAAATATAAAATATATACTCTTACACATAAATATATATATATTTTAAATAAAATAATAAATTTTGTAGAAATCATCAGGTAAATAATATCCCAGGACGCAGGAGAAAGCATTTCATGGTGTAGTAGTTGGTTTTTTTTTTTTTTTAAGATTTATTTATTTATTTATTTATCCCCCCCTTGCTGCTTGTGCTTGCTGTGTCCATTCGCCGTGTCTGCTTATCTTCCCCTTGCTGTGAGGTCCCGCTGGATCAGCCCCTCGCGGGCTGGCCTGCCCTCACAAGGAGGCCCTGGGAAGCGAACCCGGGGCCTCCCATATGGTAAACGGGGGCTCTATCGACTGAGCCACTCCCGCTTCCCATAGTTGTTTTTAATAAGCAGTGTATACTTCAGAATATCCTGGGGGAATTCCTCCTCCTTCCTTAAAGTATACCAGGGCCCAGGCATTATCTATCTCAGACCTTCTGAAATAGAATACTATATGAAGAAGAAGGGGAGAATTGCAAGACAGAAACACTGATAGTAGAATCATGATCATGGTACTTAGTACATGGTTTTTATTTCTTTATGGATAAAATGGAAATAAAGACACTGCTTAACTGGGTTTTAGTAGATTTCAATAGGTTGATGTACCTGAAATACCAAGTACATAAAATTGTTGATAATTTCAGTAAGCAAAGAAGAAAGAGCAGGAGCCAGAAGTAGTGTTAAGGAAGTTCTAGACGTCATTGCCAGGAAGTGGGAGTGAACATTACTCTTTTCTGTGCCTTTCATTCTATGTGACACATGAATTATTTAAGAATCAAAATAGTTGCTCCAATTATTCTTTCTTTCAACTCTTTTTTTCTCCTAAAATTGACTATGACATTTTCTTTTCTTTTTTTTTTTATTTTTTTAAAGATTTATTTATTTACTTTATCCATTTTAAACCCCCCTTCCCCGTTTTTGCTGTTTTGTGTCCATTTGCTGGACAATTCTCTGTGTCTGTTTCCTGCCATCTCTTCTTATCCTCCTCCTCCAGTCTTCACCAGGATTCGATCCTGGAGACCTCCGATGTAGGAGAGAGGTGTTCTGCCACCAGCGCCACCTCGGTTCCTGGTTTTTTGGAGCATCTCATCTTGTCTCTCCCCTGCGTCTCTCTCCTGTTACGTCATCATCATCTTGCTGCCTGGCTCCCGGGGCCTGGCGGCTCACCGGCACACAGAGCCTGGCAGCCCATGCGCCTTCTGTATATATATAATTTTTTATTTTACCGGGAGGTCCCGGGGATCAAACCCAGGTCCCTCCATATGGCAGACGGACGCCCAACCATTTGAGCCACATCCGCCCCCCCTGACATTTTCATTTCTTGAGTTTTAACATATCATAGTAACCCTTGTTTCATGTAAACAATTTTTTCTATAGAATTTCTTTTTACCTTTTTCTCTCTAAAGGTAGTTCTAGAAAATATGCATGTTTACTGTCCTATTTTTCTCCATGTTTGATGGCTTAACATAGAGAAGTAGGTCCTTTTTTTTACTGTAATTCTTATACATTGAAATAATTTTGCTTTAAAGTGAAGCAGTATTCCATAATAATGAAGAAGAAAATGGATGCTATCTATAGTAACAAAGGAGGATTTACTTAATTTTTTTAGTTGCTATTTGTTAGGAAGAAAAGAAAGGCCTAAAAGTAGTGAGTTGTTTTTAGGGTTGCTGTAAATTTTATCTGAGAAAAGCTGTTTGTTTAGTGCAGAGAACACAACTCTGCTTTTTAAAAAACCTTTGTTATGGATATTTTCAAACACAGAAGTGGAGCAAATAGTTCAACTAATCCTCAGGTACCCATCATTCATCTTCTTTAACAGTCATCAGCTTTCTGCCTCTTGTTACCTCCACAATTTTTTTCTTGTAGTATTTTAAAGTAGATACTAGAACATCATTGCAGTTCACCTATTAATATTTAAAGTATGTATCTGGAACAAATATAGTTTATTTTTTAAAAGACATAACCACAAAACCACACTGAACAAAATTAGTAATTCCTTAATATCACCTAATACCCTATCTCTGTTCAATTTTATTTTTCTCAAAAGGTTAGGAGCTAATTTTGTAAGCTCATATCTTCTCAGAGAAAGAAAGAAAGAAAGAAGCTAAAACAAGGTTTGTTGCATTTGGTTAATGTGTCTCTTAAGCCCCTTTTAATCAATTTTTTAAAATGACATTTATTTTTGGAAGATACTAGGTGATTTGTTCTGCAGAATTTCCCACATTCTGGATTTTGATGACTATACCCCAGTGTTATTTATCATGTTTCTTTCTCTCTCTTGTGTCCTGTAAACTGTTAGTAAGAAGCTTGATTCGATTAAAGTTCAAATTTTTTTTTTCTTTTAAGAATGCTTCATAGGTGGTGCTGTGATCTTCCTATGGCATAACAAACTGAAAGAACATTAATGTCTCATCCTACTTTTAGTGATGTTTATCCTAGTTCAGGTGATAACAGCCTAATCCATATATTAAAAAAATTCTCTTCAGTTTTTGACATACAGGTTTTTTATTGCTTGATTCACTATTCCATTGGGGGTTACAAAATGGTAATTTTCTGATTGTTTTATTCCTTCAGTATCTATTAACTCTGACATTATTTACAGAGAAAATTTTTCCCTTGTCAGCTATTTATTACCTTGAAATATTGCTAATACAGAAATGACAGGATGAATGCTTGATTCTTTTCATTTGTCAATTTTCGGAATGGGTTGATGCCCTAGCAACCTCCAATAAAGATTTTTTGGGGTAAGGGGAAGGCAAGGCATGTCATTATATATCATTATGAATGAGTTTTTATATATTTGATGTTTGTCTGTTGAACCATCTTTCGTTAATGGAAGCCTCTTTAGTTTAGCTTGAGTCCTTTTTGTCCCCAGAAAAATAATTATGTTAATGTTATTCATTATAGCAAAATGTTTAAACCTACCAAAAAGTCTCACATTAGAGAGATGGTATAATAAATGAGATAGTAAACATGCCCTAAAAATTAGTCATGAAAACTAAAATACAAGAAATATTTATAATCTAAAAAAAAAAACAAAAAACACTGTGATCTTTAAAATTACAACTGAATATAATAGGTAAAAATGAAAGCTACATTAAAGTAGTGGGATTTTTCGTTTTGCACAAGATGGTAATTATTACCATGCTTAAAAAATAATAATTACAGAACAAAAGATTGCGGAAAATATGTTAATTTTAATACTCATCATGCTGTTTTTTCCTTCACTTTTCTTCTTGCCAGCTTCATTTTTTAAATAATTGTTTTAAATTTTGAGGCAATCACAAATTCATAGAATAGTTGCAGTGATAGTACAAAGAACTTTTGATTTCTAGAACTATTTGGGAATAAGTTACCAACCTGGTGCTCCTTCACCCTTGAATACTTTTAGTGTGCATTTCCTATAAACAAGGACATTCTTCCACACAACCAGAATATAGCTGTCCAAATCAGGAAGTTAACATTGGTGCATTGCTTCTCTCCAATCCTCAGACCCATTCAAGTTTTTCCAGTTGTTCACAGGGTTCACTGTGTTGTACAGTCCAATGGTCTGTCTCCCTCCCACCCCCCTGAGATGGCTCCCTTGTCTGTTTGCTTGTTGTTTTTGCTCATTGTCTGCTTGTTGTCTGTCTGTTTTTTTCTTTAGGAAGCCACGGGAACCGAACCTGAGACTTCCCATGTGGGAGGCAGGCACTCAGCTGCTTGAGTCACATCCGCTCCCTGCTCGTTTTGTTTTTGCTTGTTGTCTGCTTGTCTTCTTCAGGAGGCACCGAGAACCGTACCCAGGACCTCCCGTGCGGGAGGCGTGCACTCATCTGCTTGAGCCACATCTGCTTCCCCTATGGTTTTTTTTTAATTTTTATCTTATTCTAGTAAAACATAATGCAATCTGAAATTTCTCCTTTTAAGCATATTCAAATATATAATTCAGGGCTGTTAATTATGTTCAGAATGTTGTGCTGCTATCACCGCCTTCCATTACCAACCCTTTTTATTTCTTTATTAAAGAAGTTGTGGATTTACAAAACAATCAATGCATAAAATACAGGATTCCCATACACCACCCCACTACCAACACCTTGTGTTGGTGTGGAACATTTGTTACAATTGATGTTAGCACATTTTTATAATTGCACTATAAAGTCCATGGTTTAACTTAGAGTTCACTGTGTAGTTTAGTTCCATGTATTAAAAACAAAACAACAAAACATTAACAACAGAATGGTATTCTGTTACCATATATACTATATATATATATATATATACAATTTAATCTTTTCTCTCTTAATCATATTCAGATATATATTTAAGTGCTGTTAATTATATTCACAATGTTGTGCTACCATCATCACCATCCATTACCAAAACTTTTCCATCATCCCAAATAGAAACTCTGTACAATTTAAACATTAACTCTCCGTTCACTACCCCCATCCTGGCCCCTGGTAATCTGTATTCTAGTTTCTGTCTCTATGAATTTGCTTCTTCTGTTTTTCTGTCAGTGAGATCATACTTGTCCTTTTGTGTCTGGCTTATTCACTCAGCATAATAACTTCAAGGTTTATCCATCTTGAATCCTTTTGACACAATTCTAATAGTCTTTGATAGCTTCTATTTTAGTTTGCTATAAGCAACCAGAAATGTATTGGTTTCCATAATGTGAATTTATTAGGTTAAAAGCTTACAGTTCTGAGGCTGTGAAAGTGTCCACATCAAGGCATCATCAGAGATGCTGTCTTACCAAGCTGCATATGGCTTGTTTCTTTCAGCTTCTAGCTAAAGTGGCTTTCTCTCAGCCTCTGTTCTGATGATTCCAGCTTCTGGTCCCCAAGACCTTCTCTCTCAGCTTCTAGGGTCTTCTCTGTCTCTGTGGCTTTTTCTGTGTCTGGCTTTTATTCCTCCATTTATAAAGGACTCCAGGAAGAGGATTAAGACCCACTCTGGGTCCCACAATCGAATCAAAGGCCCTTAACTGAAGTAATTTAATCCCACTTACAATAGGTTTATATGCACAGGAATGAATTAGCTTTAAGAACAGGATTTTTTGTGTCTTCAAACTGTCACAGCTTCTTTGCTTTCTGGCACAAGATAAAACAGGCTCATCTTATATATTCGCTCCAGCCATTTCTTCAAGGATTCTAGTTCCTTTTAGTGAGAAATGGTATTTAGAGATCACAGCATTTGACCACACTTTAAAGACATACGATTTAAAATTTTAGGTTTAGAAGAGATTTTGGGGTTTTCCACCATTGTAGGAATCTATGTCCCAAATATTTTGCACATTCATAATTGGAGCTATTCGAAGATCATTTAAAAAATGTTAAATGAAAAGGATTCTCATATTGGATATGATTCCTACTTTATGCTGCTTATAAGAGAAATCTAAAGTGAAATGAAACAAACAAGTTGAACATGTAAAGGAAATGCAGCAAAAATTAGAATTTTAATATTTAAAACAAAACTATTCATGGTAAAAATAATTAACTGCCACAAATAATTTATTTTATAGAAGATTTAATTCACATTGAGACTGTAACTGGCATGAATCATTATGTGCCTAATTTTATATATATGTGTGTGTGTGTGTGTGTGTGTGTGTGTGTATGAAATACATATATATGAATGACACATCTACAAAACAAAAATTTAAATGGTGGCTAGGAGGAACTGAAGTTTAATTGCATTTGGTACTATATTAATATATAATTTATACTTTTATTTTATTTTTTAAAATTTATTGAAATATATCACTCATACATGAACATACAGAAACAATAAGTGTATAGTACTTAACATACAAAACAAACATACATGACATCATACAGGGCTGTCATACCTCACCCTACCACCAATACCTTGCATTGTTGTGAAACATTTTTAACTAATTATTAAAGAGCATCCTCAAAATATTACTACTAACCAAAGTATTTTCCCCCAACCCACCCTATTATTATTATTATTTATATCATTTATACATGAACACACATAAACAAAAAATGTATAGTAAAAGTTGTGAACTTACAAAGCAAACATTCATAACATCATACAGGGGTTCCATACATCAACCCTCCACCAACACTTTGCATTGTCATGAGACATTTGTTCAAATTATGAAAGAATATTGTCAAAATCTTACTACTAATTATAGTCCTAATCTTGCATTTGGTGTATTTTTCCCCCAGCACACCCTATTATAATTTATACATTTTATATATATATTAAATATGTAGATTTGGGAAATATATATTTCCCAAATATTTATTGGGAAAACATTTCCTTATTATACTCTCATGATACTTATACAGAAATTGATCATAATTTAGACTACAGAAAAAGATTTGCAAATTTTCAAATCAGAAATTATAGAGACATTCTTTGACACAGTGCAATAAAGTTAAAATGAATAAAGTTTCAATTAAAACAACCCAATTGTTTGGAAATTAAAAAAAAAACACCACTTTGGTTTTTGAAAGCACTATTTTTTTTTTTAGGAGGTTTGGGGATTGAACCCAGGACCTTGTTCATGGGAAGCAGGCACTCAGCCACTGAGCTACATCTGCTCCCCAACCATTTGGAAATTTTGAAACTCCTAAGCAACTCCTGGGTTAAACAAGTCAAAAGTAACTTACCACAGGTTATGTAGAACATAGCAGTGAGAACATGCCATATCAAACAGTTGGGATATGAGCAGAGCTATGCTCTAAAAAAATATTTAGCATTAAATGCTTTTTGTGCTTAAAAAAAAGATAACTGAATTATGTTTTCAACTTTATACATTAGACCAATGAAATAAGCCTGAGAAAAGCACCAGGGAGGAATTAATAAAGTTGAAAATAATCAATGCATTAGAAAAATGAATTAAGAAATAAAAAAATAATAGACTGATAAAATAAGAGCTTTTTCTTTGTGATGACAAATAGAGTAAATAAATTTCCGACAACTCTTAATTGAGGAAAAATAAAAATATATAGTATTAGAAGGAAGAAGACTTTAACCATAGCAATAATTGGGGATAATATGTTGAACTATTCTATATATAATTAACTCAATGCTAGTACATATATAAATTAGGTGAAATGGAAGATTTTCTAAGATTACGAAAATTGAGTCAAGATGTAAAAAACCTTAGTAGGTCAATAACTGTTTAAGAAATAGAAAACAATGTCAAAAGGAAACCCCTCAAATTTGTAATCTTTCTTTGTAACCTTTGGAAAACACTAATCTAAGATAGCTGGAGTTGGCAACATTTTTCTGTAAAGGGCCAGATAACAAATATTTTTTGCCTTGTGGACCTTAAAGTCTCCATTGCAAACTGTAGTGCAGAAGAAGTCCTAATGGGCATAGCTGTGTGTTCCAGTAAAACTTTATTTACAAAAGAGGTGGTGGGCTGGATTTTGTTTGCAGGTAGTGGTTTGCCAATCCCTGTCATATAGTAGTAATTATGATACTTAAAATTGATGATACTCAGAAAACTGTAGGACCCCTATTTTACAGTTGTGGAGAGAAGTGATGCCAAATGAATGGGTTTGGGGTCCTCCTACCACATTCTTTTATTATTTCATATGTTGAACTTAGTAGAATATCCTATGAATAGAGGTTTCTCAGGCTAAAATAGTTTTAAAAATATTGCTGTATCTCCTTTGTGAATTACTGCAAAACACATAGGTGACATATAAACAGTTAACTTTACTGAAATATAAAAGAATAATACCAGGAATGTAAGAAAAGATTTGCATTAGAAAATATTGAAATAATTTGTCACAGTACATCAAAAGAAAAAATATCATTTTAGATGCTAAAAAAGACCTTGATGAATTTAGCATTCATTTCTGATAAAATCTCTTATTATAATACTAAGAATAGAAATTTATTTCCTTCATATAATAATGCATATATATTATAATTCAACATCTGTGATCATATGTTGATGGTGCGCCCTTGTAACTCAGAGAGAATGCCTGTTATCAACTAGAATTAACTTATTAATGTTCTGGAAGTTCTAGCCAATATAGTTATATGAGGACGAGGAAAGTTGGGAAACAAAATTATGATTATTTTCCAATGATATAGTGGTTTAACTGGAAATCCCAAGAGTATCAATAGAAAATGTTTTATGGCCAAAAAATAAAAATGAAATAAAAAAAATACAGAGAGAAAGAAAAAACCTGTTAGGATAATAAAAGTGATCAGGAAAATGTCTAACTAAAAAAAAAATTATGTGAAAGACCCCCCAAAACCCAATTACTTTAAGTAGTTGGAAAATGTATTTTAAAAAATGATTCACAAAGCAACTAAAAATTAAAATTCCTAGGGCTAAACTTAGGAAATATGTGGGACCTAAATAAAGAATGACAAGACTTTACCTAAAGACAGGATAATAATAATAGTAGCAACAACAGCAACTAATCTTCATTGATTAGTGTTTTAACATATTACATGTCTTAGCTCATTTACACCTTAAAACAACCCTCTAAGATAGTGCTATTATGCCTGAGAATAAGAGAGGTAAAGATCATATAGACCTTGAAAGTCCAGAAAATTATTCTTTATCGGGACTGTTTTGTGCATTATAGGATGTTTAGTAGTGTCCTTGGTTTCTGTTCCCTAGATATCAGGAGCACAATTCCCATTATGATAAGCAAAAATACCTACAGTCTTTGCCAAAATTTCCAGATGTGTGGAGCAAAATTGCCCTGGGTTGAGAACCATTCTTCTACTAAATGGCTGCAGGTCCCTTTGGGGAAGCTTGGAGAAAGTAAGTGTATAAAAAATTGCAGAAATGCTGTATAGAAAGTCCTTCCTCAGAGGAACACAATTTCTCCTTCAGTCAAGGGGCTTTGGGTCTGTGAAGTGGCTAGGTTTGGAAATGGGATGAATGTCCATGACTTCCATTGTGATGATTCAAGTCAGTGTTTGGCCACCAGATTTAGAGATTTTTCTTTATTTATATAGATTAAACTGCCCATCTGTTTCATTGGTAGGAACATTGTGATCAATTAGCCATTGCCAAAGATCCCTGCAGGCCAAAGCATTCTGATTACTGATATGTCCCTGATGCCCTTATCTTTGGGATTAAGTGCTGCCACTTGGCCTCTGCTACTTTGGGATCCCATCATCAGTGAAATCAGGGAGCCCATCGCAGTGGTGACATACCCTACAGTCATATCTAAACTACGAAGCAGCCACAGAGCTTTTCAAGGATGCATATGTTTCCCTCAGTAACAGTGTCTTCTGGGCCTTCACAGGGCATGTAGTTGGGGGAGTAGGTGTGCAGGTCACAGAGAATAAATCTACTCCAGTGTTCCTGTCTCTAAGTCTTTGTATTCCTCTTCCACGTAATGCCAGTGAAACCCTATTATCTTAGCCTCATTAAATGTAGGCCATTGTTAAGTCTAAATTTCAATTAACAACCAAGTAAGCTCTTCAAAGCCACTTAAAGCTGCATAAGCTAATACATTAAATTCAGAATATGTAATAAGTGGATCCATATCAATGAATTCTAACCTCTTTGGCTTAATACCTTTAGAGCCCACTTCCATACGTATTCCCCTGGTTTCTGCCTTTTACATATTAACAAAATCTTGGAATTTTTTTCATGTGTGAGCTTTCTCTTCTTGGCTCATAGTGTGAACCTGTTCCCTTGTAGCATGTTGAGATTTGACCCTAATTATGAGTGTATTGGCACCAGGGTTGATTTTGGTTAGTCTTAAGGAGAATGAGCATCCTCTTGTAAGG
This sequence comes from Cabassous unicinctus, assembly GCA_029593785.1. Classification (NCBI taxonomy): domain Eukaryota; kingdom Metazoa; phylum Chordata; class Mammalia; order Cingulata; family Chlamyphoridae; genus Cabassous; species Cabassous unicinctus. The sequence goes on along the minus strand of JAQZBX010054928.1, from coordinate 3,413 downwards.
CATCTGCTGCATATGAGAATATCACAGGGTGTGCTGGTTTGAGCCTATTGTGGACCCTGGAAAATTATGTTCTTAAGCTAACCCATTCCAGTGCACATAAACCTATTGTATGTGGGACCTTTTGGTTAGATTCAGTCAAGCGACCTTTTGAGTAGATTGCTTCAGGTAAGGGCCTTCAATTAGATTGTGGGATCCAGGTAGGGTCTCCTGATCTTTTTACTGGAGTCTTATATAAATGGAACACAGAGAAAGAGAGCTGTCATTTTACCCTGGCATGTGAGAACTCCAGGATCACCTGCAGCTGCAGAAAGAGAGAAACCCCAAGAGGCTGAGAGAGAGGGAGGCAGGAGGCTGGAATCAGTGGAGCAGCCAAAGTTGAAGCAATGAGGACCCCAAGAGGCTAGGCCCAAGGAGCAGCTTTTGAAGCTGAAAGAGACAGGACCAGAGGAGAGAGGAGAGATGAGCGGGCCACATGCCTTGCCATGTGCCTGATTGATCTCAGCTGCAATTAATTTGGTGAGACGTCGTCTCTGATGATGCCTTGATTTGGACATTTTCACAGCCTCGGAACTGTAAGCTTTTACCCTAATAAATTCCTATTATAAAAGCCAACCCATTTCTGGTATATTGCATTGGCAGCCTTTAGCAAACTAAAACTCAGGTGTGATGGTTAGGCTAATGTGTCAACTCGGCCAGGTAATTGTGCCCAGTTCTTTGGTCAAGCAAGCACTGGGTTAATTGTAATACAAGGAGATTTATGGACTTTAGTCACCAGTGAGTTTACTGCATAGATAGCTGATTACATCTACATCAATCAGGGAGATTGCTGTCAGAAATGAGTGACAATTTTATCCAATCAGTTGAATGCCTTAAAAGGGGAAGTGATTTCAACATTTAGAGAGAATTTCCCAGCTCGTCTTTGGACAACCAATGTCTCCCGGAAACTCATCAAGGACCTTCATTGGACTTTTCATCGAAGGCCCTGGTTTGCAGCCTGGCTGTGGAACCTGGACTTTTGCATTCCCATGGTCACGTGGGAGACTTATAAAATCTCATATTATTGACAGATATTTCCTATTGATTCTGTTTCCCCAGAGAATGCTGACAGGATTTCAAGCAAAGGAAGGCTAGTCTCCTTAAACATAGAAGGCTAAGATACTTCAGCCTGTGGTATGAAATTGTCAGTTTTATTCTGGTCCAACCAGATGTCTCCATTCCAAATTTCAGGGTCTCATTCTTTCCCAGTCACTGCTCTTACTTTCAAATGAGTATCTTGGTAAGACTGAATTCAACTGATAATGTAATTCAACATTTTACACAATTAAATAGATTTTTTTCAAGATTTATTTTATTTATTTATTCCCCCCCTCCCATTGTATTTTTGTTTGCTAATTGCTCACTGTGTCTGTTCATTGTGTGCTCTCTGTGTCAGCTCATTTTTTTAGGAGGCACTGGGGACCCAACCTGGGACCTCCAGTGTGGGAGGGAGATGCCCAATCGCTTGAGCCACATCTGCTCCCTGCTTGTTGTGTCTTTCATTGTGTCTCCTCTGTTGCATTATCTTGTTGTGTCATCTTGTTGCATCAACTCACTGTGCCAGCCTGTTGCTTCAGCTTTCTGTCTTGCTCATCTTCTTTAGGAGGTACCAGGAACCGAACCCGGGACCTCCCATGTGGTAGGCAGGTGCCCAACTGCTTGAGCCACATCCACTTCCCTAAATAGATTTTTAAGGGAAGCGGGTGTGGCTCAGTGGATGGAGCCCCCGTTTACCATATGGGAGGCCCGGGTTCGCGTCCCGAGGCCTCCTTGTGAGGGCACACCGGCCTGGGCGGTTCGGTGGGCTGATGCAGCGACCTCACGGCAGGAGGCGGGTGTGGCACAATGGATGGCGCACCCGTTTGCCATATGAGAGGCCCCGGGTTTGCTTCCCGGTGCCTCCTTGTGAGGGCAGGCCGGCTCGCGCCGAGCCGTGGGCTGATGCGGCAGGACCTCGCAGTGAGGGGGAGATGGGCGGACACAGAGAAGACACGTAGTGAATGGACGCAGCAGCACAAGCAGCAAGGGGTGGGGTGATAAATAAATAAAATAAATAAATCTTTAAAAAAAATAAATAAATAAAAATAAATAAATAGATTTTTAAGCCTGTCATGGAAGCTCTCTATTTCTCAGACGGTGACTTGAGCTGAGAGTTAAAGGACCCAGGTCTGTCATTTCCTTTAAGTGCTCAAGTGCACTCAGAGAATACATCTCACATCACGGTCCTGTAGTCATCATTATTGCCGTAATTGTCAAGTGCAGTAGTAACTTGGGTTCCCAAGGTACTTACTTCAGTTAGCGCTTTATCACAACCACAGGTGATAGCTTGATTAATTGTGATGCTACTTAATGCTGTCAATTACTAGTATCCTCTTTCCCATTTGAGTCCTATGCTAAAGCTCAAGTGTATGACCTAACCAATCTCCATCTTTGTGAGTTCATCTCCTATGACCACTGCCATAGCAATCCTGTATCAGTCAGGGTCCAGTCAGGGGACAGAAACTACACAGTAATTTGGATAGGGAAAGTTTAATATAAGAAATTATTAGTAACAGGAGATGAAGGGGTAAAGAAAATACTAAAGCATACAGAAGAGCAGGTAGAGTAAGCAGTCATTACCTCGAGGGCTGAAGCAGAGTTCCAAGAATGGGACAAATTTTGAAGGTGCCCCCTCCTCTGAACCCAAGGCTGAGATTCAGATCTTGTTGGATAGTATGTAGTCCACTGGATGGTGCAGAAATTTGAGGTTCTGCATGTTATGGCTGGCAAGCAGGAAACCTTGCTCTGGGGTACCAACAAAAGTCACTAGGAAGTCTTTTGCTGACCCTGGCTAAGAAGCCATCTGAGGCACTGACAGCATTCTCTGGGAAGCCTGTGACTCACCTAGAATGCTGCTGAAACTTGGTGGATAGCTGCTCTCTTGTTGCTTGCAAAACTTGCTAGGAAACCATCTGTGGGGTGAAAGGTGTCACTGAGACTTGCTGGGAAGTTGGCTTCTGGGGAGAGGGAACTGGGTGTCCTGCATGCCACTGGCCACCACTGGAGCAAGCAGGCTAGAGCATAGTGTAACAGTAAGAGAAGCCACTTCCTCTTGTCCTCTTGGAGTATTCCTTCAGTGCCGTATACTGAGAAAGGTTAATATTGTATCAGCTGGTGAAGAAGAAATGTTTATAGCGTCCAGCTCCATTATCACAAAACAGAGCAAAGAAGTCTTTGAGAGTTGAGAGGCAACACATTTATAACTGGTATACCCACATATTACATTTATACCACTCTTCTTCATTCCTTAGGTAGATTCTGATTTCCACGTGATATCATTTTCCTTCTGCCTGAATTTTTTCTTTCTTTGATCTGTGGATCTTTTTTTTTTTTTTTTT